>JAOTRH010000025.1:3429596-3442595 GCA_034768845.1 Heliamphora exappendiculata
GCACAGGAAATTTAATTGACACTTATGGCAATTGAATTCAGGCTGTGTCTCTTCCTCTCCTCTGTCTCTTCCTCTTCATCTTCTGAGACTCTAGAGCTCCCAGGAGAAGAACAGAGCACCTGGCTCTGTCTCTTCTCCTTCCGTGAGCTTCTCCCATCCTCTTTCCCTGAGTGATGCAAGATACATGCCTATTCTATTTGGAAGGTTATCCCCTGAAATCAATAGCCTTCAAGCTGTTAGTTTCCAGGCATCAATTGCAATTGAATGGCCAATCCAATTGTAATTGATCCAGCTATTGAAATTTGAATTTCCATGGCCAATGAAATTCACATATTCCAACAAATTGGTCATTTCAAAGGCTAATGTAGTTTTCCAAAATCTTGAAAGATATATATTATTACGTGATAACGTACGTCTACTCTATCACAGCCGACTTTAGGGCAAGCGAATGAAACTGCCGCCTAAAATTTTTATTTTTTTTGTCAAAATTTTCGCACTCACTTAAATTTATATTTACTATTTAGTATAAATATATTTAGGTGCCGTTCGTAGATGAATCACACGTGGTTCATATTATTAATTGTATTTCTTTTGTCTAAAGTTTAAGGTATTTTTTTTTATTTAAAATTTTTCTTTTTAAAAGTTGCAACAATTACAATATAAAACTATTTTAAGCCATTCAGAATTTTAATAATTTTGAAGTGACTCAAACATTTTAAATGCTAATATTACAAATAGAATATAAAAATCACAAGTTCTGATCAAATTAAACTTAAAGTCATTAACTTTCTATATAATCGTAAAATGTTAATTTTAATTTCATAAACTTTTGGTCAAGCTCAGAAGCTTGAATAAAAAAGGACATTTTACTGTTGAAATCTTATGATACACAAGCTTAAAAGCTTGATGTATAAGTGATACTAATATATTATATTGTATCTCATTTTTGTTGGTAAATTTAAATATTATTATAATATAACTAAAAAGAATATTTTATGTACTTAAATTTTTATAGTCGACTTTTTGAATTTACTTTAAAATTTATAAGGAATCCATATTACAAGCTCCCTTAGAGTATTGAAATTCTTTAAATCAGCCATGTTTTATATTTAAGAGTGAACTCTTCATGATCGTTTATCTTTCAAAAGTTTTTAAAGACTTTGATTTTGTGAATATATTTTTATGATTATATTCGTTTATTACGTAGGACTCGTCGAATTTATTGCTCATAAAAAATTAAAGTTAATTCGATATACGTAACTATGTGATCAAAAAAATATTTAGATAGCATTTTTTCTTAAAATTACATTTATCATATAATTATTTGTAACTAAATAAAATTTAACTACATAGTTACAACATATCGTAGTAACTCCATTTTGTATACGGGCATTAAACTCGGACAGCCTTACATATTGAATGGATGTAATCACAAAAATATTTTCTGTGATTTGTATTTATGTTTTTTATTTTTGTTTTAATTTAAAACAAATTCTTATTTGATAATGTTTTTTTACTTCTTAGAATAGACAGTAAAAAAAATTTAAAAACTTTGACTCAAAGATTTTAAAACAAAGAAAAATAAAAACAAGCCAAAATAAATTAAATAAGTCAAATTTTATTATTTTTCTATCTTAATTAAAAATTTTAATTCATCTAATTGCCATCTTTTGGTTAAAATAATTTCCTTTCCAATTCATCTAATTGCCCGCAAAAAACCAAAAATAAAAATTAGACAAATAGTAAAAAAAAAAAAAAAAACACACAAATTAACCAGCTCAGAAGCTGTCTCTCTGCAGTTATCTCTTCCCTTTTCTGGGGCTTGTCATTGATTCCTATTCATAAAAAACCTCTGACGGCCCTTCACAAACAGTTTTTGTTTGTTGCTCCCTACATTAAAGGAGTCACAGAGGGAACAGTTTCTGGTGAAATATCGTTGTTATCATCTTTATCCGTCTCCAATATGTTTTATATTATTAAAATTTATAATTTATAGATTGTAATTTATAGTAAAAATTATAAATATTTAATAAAAATTAACATAAATTACAGATAAATCATAATTTAGAATGTTGTTTATAGAAAGTCCTTTTTAAAAGTCCCTTATTCCATTAGGTTCTGTTTTAATTTTTTTAAAAACATTTATGACATATATATTTTTAATTGTTAGTAATGACAACACGATATATATAGAAGGATTGTTATCATATTTTTTTATTTCAAAATGTGTATATTTTTTAATTTTGAAATATTTTTTATTTCACAATAACGTGATCTGGAGCTATTTGGAGTCTCAAAATATGGTCTGAATATGCATACAATCGTATTAAAAAGATTCACACGGGAAAGAATACGGTGTTGAAGCAATTTCTAGTGATTTTTTCACATTGAGTATTGGTTCTTCATTTTTCGTTGAAGCGCGCTGGTTATATTGCAAATTTTTATGTACAATTTTTTGTTTTATAAATTTCAATACGTAATCTGCTTTAAATTATGAGTTGCAAAAAATGATACATGAAAAAATATTGTGCACACCCCTGTTGCAAAAAATGATGCACTAAATATATCACGTACAGAAAATAATATACTAAATATATCATTTTATGTGATTTAACCAAATAACGTATCATTTTAAACACATCGAAAATGATACACTATTTGCTAAAAGCATAGCAAGTGATACAATATTTTCGTACTCCTGTTGCAAAAAATGATACACTAAATATATTGCATACTCCTATTACGAAAAATGCAAAAAATGACACACTAAATATATTACGTGCCCCTGTTACAAAAAATAATACAGTAAATGTATCATTTTCTATAGTTTAATTAAATAACATATCGTTTTAAATACACAGGAAATGATACAATATTTGCTAAAGTCATAAAAAAATAATATAATATTTTTGTGTCTAGTAAATAGTGTTTTATTTTGTGTGGTTTAACCAAATAGCATATCGTTTTTTTATATTGTTTTCATTCCATTAGGCTTATCATCATTTTCTGATATCATTTTTTGTGGCTTAACCAAATAGTTAATTTTTTTGGAGCAATTCAAAAGATATCTCTAAAAGGTGCAAAGACAAGAAATGTAATAAGGGTATTTTTGAAATATAATTTCAAAATAGGACCTATACAAAAGTTGTTCTAATTTTATGATCTAATAGTAAGAAAAAGCTTAAAATGGGGCTTAATACCAAATTATCTTAAAAATTATAACTTGTATCTAAAAGAAAAGAAAAAAAGTAGTTATAAGTTGTACTAAAAGTTGTTGGTGCTTGAAAAAATTTATAATTTATAGTTAAAATTAATAACAAAAAACTAAAAATTATAGCTTTGCCAAACACCATCTCGCCAGTTTTTTTTTTTTTTTTGTGTCTTGTGCTTCTTCACTGGATGTGCAAAACTTTCCAGCCCACTTCCATGGCCATACGCCCAAACCACAACTTTTTAGTCAAAAGTTGGACTCGAAAAAGTTAAAATTCTCAGATGGCAAAAACTGAAAGCAATTGAAAAAATCAGTTTCCTGAGAAGTTTCAGCAAAATAGTACCATAAAGGAAATGCCTATTTCCCTTTTGCTAAGATTCCACTCAGAGCCGGCCCTCAGACAAGTCGGCAATGCCGCTGCCTTGCGTCTTTGATTTCTTATTAAAATTTAGGATTTTATTTAAATTTAAATTTAATATAAATATTTTTAAAAAATTCATATTTAAGTTTTAACAAATTTATTATTATTATTTTAAGTCATCGAGAATCTTAATTATTTAAAATGCTAAATAATTCGAATAAAATATAAAAAATTAAAAGTTATGGTCAAGATATACTTTAAGTCATAACTTTTCACTATTCCTAAAGTCTTAATTCTTATTTTATCAATTATAGTTAAATACAAAATATTGGATAAAAAAATATTTTATTATTAAAAAAATTATATTAAATAAGTTAAAAGCTTGATATATAAGTGATATTATATTGCTTTATTTTATCTTTTGTAAATTTAATTTTTTTGAAATATGACTAAAAATATATTTAGTCTACTTAAATTTTTATGATTAATTTTAAAACTTATTTTAAAATTTATTAAAATTTTATTTCTCAGACTCGCTTTAGACTTTAAAATTTTCAGAGCACGCACTGATTCTACTCCCTGCTCCCATTAAAAAATTATTTATGCTATTGGGATTTGGATCTTTTCCCTTTTTTTATAGATAAAATGGTGATGGGATATTCTTCTAAAGTGCAGATCCATTACTTTTAACTCCTAATTTTTAAAATATTGAAATGGGAAGTGCAATAATAGAAATCAAAAGTCACAAGTTTGGAATTCTAGTGCAATAGTAAAAATCAAAAGTTATGAGCTTAGAATCCTATGCAAATCGATAGGATGAAGGAAATAGACGTGCTAATAAGTATCCATTGCTTCGTCATGGACTCTATGAATTTTGTGCAAATTCAATGTTTGTTTCGTTAAATGGGCAAATTTGCGGTTCTAAAAATTTAGTGGTGCAATAGTAACATTGTCCTAAGAATGTCCACCAAAACAGTACTATAACAAAAAAAAATGCCCATTTCCCTTTGCCAAGATTCCAATCTCTGTTGATGTGGTTCGTCCTCTATTACAATACTTGGATCAATAGGACATAAAAAATGAAGAAAGCAACAATAGTAAAAATCAAAAGTTTTAACCTCGAAATCTCGTGCAAATTGGTAAGATGAAAGAAATCAACGTAGAGATTATGATCCATTGCTTCGTTATCGATCCTAGTGAAATTCTGTGCAAATTGAGAGTGTCCTTGAACTGCCTTAAATCTAGGCTCAGTTAGTTGTTTCCATGTTCAGGTTAAAAATTTTATTTTTGGTATTTTTTTATTTTAAACATAATTTCATAAAAACTGCCCAGATCGGCCATTTTCTACTTGGGTTAGGGTTGCTTCTATTATTTTTGCTACTTTTTTTATTTATTTCAGGAAAAATTTCATAAAAATTGCACAGATGACCATTTTCTACTTGAGTTAGGGTTGTCTTCTGATAAAATTTTCAGATTTATTTCTCTATTTCAATTTTTTTAGTATTCTCATGAATCAAAACAATATTAAAGGTCTTTATTTTTAATATTCGTTCTTAAATCAATACATTAAAGTTCACATTTTTATTGTTTTATTTTACACATTTTTGCTACCTCAGGTGTCCTATAATTTGTATGATTAAAGTTATTGCATTTCTGTTTTGTCCACATGCAAAAATTAATCTTGTACTTAGTAAAGGGTCCCCAATTTACTTTGGGAAGGTATTCACATATCAGTTGAATATGTGGTATTTTTTAAAAATAAAAATACTTGATACATATTAAGAGTTCAATTGTTAATTAGTTTAAAAGTTTAGTTTTTTTTGTTTTTGTTTTTTATTATTAGTTAAAAAGTTAAATTTGGTTCAAAGTAGTTTATTTAGTAATTTAATTTTTAAATGAACTTTTTTGAACTTAACTGTTTGTATAAAAAAGTAAATTTTTTGCTTTTTATTTAAATTGGAAATTTTACTTTTTTTATATATATTTAATATTAATATATAATTGGTAATGGTTGTAAAATTATAAATAAGTGTATTATTATATTTTAAAAATAGTTAAAATTTGAATAGAATATTATTCATGGGAATGGGTGCGTAATGTGCCCAGATATGAGTTTCCTGCGACTAAGCAACAACAGAAATTACGGTGTATATATTTTAGTAGAGATCTCATAATTTAATTAAAATCACATTGTTTATTATTTTGACTCAACCGATAGCTAATTTGTCCAAAATACTTAGCTCGATAAAACATTGGTATCGCAATGATTAAAGCTTGTTTGTTTTGAAAAACTAACTAGCTTATAGAATTCGGAGTTCCAATTAAATTATAGGACCATAAATTATGTCCATAGAAGCTCACAGGAAGTTCCCACTCAATTTCAAATCATGTTCAGGTTATAAAAATTTAGTTGAGATTTTGAAATTTGATTGAAATCACATCATTTAATATTTTGACTTGTTAACTTTTTCAAAATATTTTGCTCGATCGAACATTGGTATTTCAATTACCAGAGCATATTTGTTTTGAAAAACTAACTAGCTTATAGAATTTGGAGTTCCAATTAAATTATAAGACCGTAAATTATGTCCATAGAAACTCACAGGAAGTTCCCCCGGATCAAATGTACCCTTAAAACATATTTTAAGTATTTAGACTTCTAAATATATTTTTATAATTAAAATTATTCATTAGATAGGAATCATAGGATTCACAAAGTAAATTATTCATACAAAAAATAAATACATAAATTAAAGGTAAAATTTACTTGCCCTCCATAGGATTTGTGACTAATATATATACAAGCAATCTTGGGGTTTAGACAATTACAGTTTTAACTATTGCGTACATGGATTAATGTTTGCATTTTTATATTGTACAAAGAGAAACTAGAATGATTTAAGAGGAATGAAATTAATATTTTAATATTTTTTGAGGGAGGTTGGATCTCAAGGAAGGTCACGTAGTGTTCACGTGGAGGGTTGTATAGTGCCACTAGCTCATCTGGCCACCATTCTTCACCTTGAGATGTCTGCTCAAGCACAAGAAATGGTATGCCGAGCAATAGAGGATGAAGAATGATACCAAACTCTAGAGGATTTCCACTGCACTACCCGAGACTAGGAGCTCGGCAAGTCTAGCTAAGCACCAAGGCGGATGATCTAGCTAAGCTCTGGGGGAGGAGCTCCTAGCCAAACTCCAGAGGTAGAATTTTTTGGCATTTATGGCCGAGCAACACGTGTTGAAGGACCTCAAAAGCTGGGCTTAGGGCTCAATATATGGTTGTTTGAGCTCATGATACGCTTATCAAAGATTGATACTCATGATGAGAAGCTAGAAACAGTTGAACCAATCTTAGAGTTTGAGTGTCAAAAAATGTTGACTTACTCCAAACAGGGCCAGAGAGCAGGTGGACCATCTGACATGAAAAAAAAAAACTTGTAGGAAGACATAAAAGGATAATAGTTGTGACAAATCACTATTAAGTTGACAGATGTATCGTGATATGAGATAGAACAACCCGACCTACTTGGGTCGGGTTAGACCTCCGAAGCAGGTCAAGTATATATTTTGTTTCTTTATAAATAGTCAACAAATCAGAAGATAAAGGTATGCACTTTATTTTTACAAGTAGAAACTCTGTTAATTTAGTCTCCCAGGTTCTCTCTTTAGACCTTGCTATAATCTGATCGTCGGTGGGACTCACCAATAAAAGTTACCAACGGGTATCTCACTGTTTTCATGCATAGGCATACGTGGACGACACATTGAACTGACTGGTCAACATGGATGAGAGTATATATTTCTATCTTAATTCTTTATATTTTTTATCGTTGACATTAATCTCAACTAACCACTGACTAATAAAATAGAAGAATTTGTAATGAGATTAGAAACTTCAAAAATCGTAATTTTCTAAACTACAAAAATGCTTATGTATTAATTATAAACTTTAAAGAAGTTCAATGTATTTTATCCTTAAAGTAATTCAATATTGATTGCTCTATAATTAGAGCATATTTATTAAAAACTAAATAAATAGTAATATTTTGAAAAAAAAACAAACATAATAAAACAAATGTAGTCAGATCAAATGATTACCGATATCAAACCCACCAAGTTTTTGAGAGTTTAACGAGCACAATCTTTACTTAAATTGTGAGAACAATTACGACAAAATGTGATGAATCTGCAATAAGTTAACCATCTACGACGAGATACAGAGAAAGAGAAAGTTTTGTACATTGTTAATTTGAAGTCCCTAATCATGCTAATTAAACAACGGTAACCAAAAAAAAAATTACATAACATTTAAAACAAAGATGGGTTAACCTAAAAATGGTAAAATTCCTTTTCTTCCTTCCTTTCTTGTCTAATCATAGAATAGTTCATTTTTTTCCCACCAAATTTCAAGTCATCTTTCCCTGCCTCTTCCTCCTACACTGCACCAAACAAATTTGACTTACACATTTATACGAGTTCAATCACTTTTTTGTAAAATCAAAGCAAGCACATAGGACCCATGTAAATACGTGGCCCAAATTGGGCGCATTCGGAGAGTAGACAGGAAATAAATTGGTCAATTTGTACTATTATTGCTCCATTGCATGTGACCAGGAACCCATTTGGGGCACTTAGGACTAAAATACGTAGCCGCAACCTTGGCATTCAAGAGCTCCACAATTGGCGCAAACTTCACGCACCGAGGCGTCTTGTACTGATTAATCGACGCGCCCAAACTAATCGCGTAATCCATAAGCTTATCAAACGTTCCCGCCTCGACAACCTTAATCTCAAGCGGCCCAATCGACTTGTCCGACACCCGGCTTTGGCGGTACACGCTGTTGAGCGATTCTTCGACGGTGAGACAACAGTCCTCGAAAACCGAGGGGGGAATTGGGGTGGAGCCGTTGGAACTGAGCTCCCAGAAGAGGACGTAGTGGCCGGGAATGGTGGAGGTGTCGGCGTAGCTTGTGTAGTCGCCGAGGGTTGCGTCGAAGGGAACCAAGTGGGTCTCGGCGTTCTTGACGGCGGTTTGGAGCTCAACCTCGTCGGTCTTGTCGGATTCGATGCTCAGCACCACGTTCTTTCGGCAGATGAAGTTGAATTGCGGCGCCTTGTTCTTGAATCCCGCCACACGCAGCACGTCACCAACTCTGTACCGATACAGCCCTGCAACAGCACCCAATAAATTATAATTAGAATTGTGTGATTGTGATTTAAAACAAAAATTATAAATTTGGATTATAAAAAACTTATAATTTTAAGTAGTAAAGTTTATATTTATTAATTTAAATTTTAATTAGTAATTCAAATTTTATCACTTTTTAGTTAAAATTTCAAAAAAAAAAACTCATTTGACCAAAAAAATACTAAAAATATTAATAAAATTTGTTTCAAATACTTAATAATATTTAATTAATTTTATTAATTACATTTAATATTCTATACACATCTATACACCGAGACCTATACGGTGTTGTTGGCTGCTTAACGACAAATATAATGGCACTTCTTATAATATTTTATTAAAATAGAGTATTATATTTTAAAAGAAAATAATACTTATAGTTAATAATTTATTACTATCGTAATCAATTATATATAATTATTATAACTAATTATATAAAAAGACAATATTATCAAATTTAAAAAAAGAAAAAATCTTTTTTTAACCCAATTAAACTAGATTAAAAGGTATATACCACAAAACCCATTTCAAACCCAATTTAGGCTTTTTTATTTTTACTATAAATACTAAAAAAACTAGCTTCTAAGCTAGTTGTTAATTAGGCTCTTAGAATCAACACCTATAATCACATATGTCAACAATTTTTAAGCTTCTTGGTGAATCATAAATCAAAAGTGAGAAATAATTTTAACCAACACACTCAAATGTAAGACTAGATTTTGAATTGCAGAGCCACAGATTTGAAGATTTAACCTGCGTAAGTGGTGACGACAAGCTCGTACTCGTGGCCGAGCTTGACGTCGACGAGATCAACCAGCTCTTGTTGTTCCTTCTCGTTTAGGGATTTGGGCACGGCGAGGGAATTGGTGACACCATTGTTGTTTCTGTGAACGGGCAAGAACTCGAAATAGGCCATGCTGGGAATAAGGGTGTAAGACACATCACTTGGCTTGCAGAGTGGTTTTAGATTGACCCCAAAATAGCACTCGGAAGAGGCGTACATGGTGCACACAAGAGGCAACTCGTTGCTGTAATAATCGAGGGTTGGGATGTACTGTGACATGGTGCCTGTCACAATCACATCCACATATTTGGTGTTAGGCCACAGCCTCGTTATGATCCCCTGCCACGACTCCCGCCCGCATTCGGCTGCGACGAAATCCGCGAGCTCGGGATTGGGCTCGAGGATCCTCGCCACGGCGCTCCTGACCGATGCGTCGGTGATGATTCGGGGATCGACGGTCCCCGTTCGGATATCGTTGCAGAGGAGCGGCCAGTGCTTCTCGAGGAACCGGATCGCGCGAATGAAGCCAGAGGCGAAGACGGCGCCCACTCGGAGGACTTCCTTGTTTTGAGAAAGGCCACAGAGCATTTGGGAATACAAGCTTTGGTAGGAGTCAGGGCAGAGAATGGTCTCGTTTGGACTTGTGTAGTTTGTGTAGGGATCATAAGGCCTGTCCTTGAAATGGGCGCTTTTGTAGTAGCTGGTTAAGACGGGGCGAGCAACTAGACCACCAGGGGTCTTGGCCTCGGATTTAATGAACAAGAAGTACATTCCTTTGCCTTTGTCTAAACCAGGAACGAATTGGTTCATCACAGGCATCAAAAGGCTATAAAGCAGTGACCTCCTCCCCTGCTCTTCTTCAGTGGTGGGCATCAATTTTCTTTCTCCACCAGATGTCCCAGAGCTGCACCTCAAAAACAGAACCCAATTAGCAAAATCTATCTACAATTCAATCCGTATTATATCAGTCGATACATCATGGTATAACTGATACTAATACTTTTTACGATACTGTGGTTTAAAATGCTGATATGTATATGCTGACAAACCTTGTTAAGAATTCTGAAATGGGTTGTGAGCAGAGGACAGGGGACGTGTCGCCATTGGCGATACGGGTGATTTCGGGCTGAATATCTTCGTATTTGATGACAGGAATGAGTTTCTTGAAGGTCTCTCGATCAGCGATGCGGCCCTCGCAAAGGCCGTGTCGCTGTAAGTACTCGACCCCCGCGTTCCGAGAGAGGATTTCGGCAAGAACTCGGTTCTGGACTTCACTGGCGTTAGCCGTGACTTCTTCAATGAGATGAAGAGCGTTCTTATTTTCCTCCGTAAGACTATAGTCCTCGCCATTGGCTAGCGCGTCTTTAGGAGCTTCAGGCATGGTTTCTTAAAAGAGAGGCGAGGGAGAGGGCGGAGAGAGGAGGCGGGTGGTGACGCTGGGGAGCTGAGAGGTTGTTTGTGGCGGAGAGAGGGGCGGCGTTGGGTGTGTGGGGAGAGGAAGAGGGAGGACGGGATTTTTATAGAGGAAACTGGGGGATGGCTGTGGTCCACCATGCAACATTTAAAAGCACAAGCAAGCAGTGTCTAAAAAAGAATGGCATGATGGTAATTAGAGTGGTCTGTTTATGGCATTCTTGTTTCCAATTTTCACAACATGCTTTTATGGCAAACAAAGACACCAAATCTTCGTGCTACCAATAATTTACAAGTTATTTTGCAGCTATTTTACCAATAATTTACAAATTATTTTGCAGCTATTTATACTTTGCAGCTATTACTGAACATTTAACCCAAGCCAAAAAAAAAAGGGCTGCATGCAGAGTCCTTTCAGCCCCAACCCTTCACTAAAAATAAATAATTGTTGGTGAATTGATAGAGTGTTTGTTTGAGATTGTTGGTCATTTTTAGATCCCAAGTATTTTAATAGTTAGTTTTTTAATGTTTTTTTAATCAAAAAGTTTATAAATTGAGTTTAAATTAGTTAGTTTATTAAACTAATTTTTGTGAAGTTGGTTGATTGAAAAAGCTTAGATTTAAACGGCTAGATTGTCAATCGAGCAATTAGTTTTTATTTTATGATCTAGCAAAAGGTTTAATAATTTAAACAATTGTGCTTATAATTATTTGTTTGTAGTTTCTTATTCTGAATTATTAAATACAAGTTTACAATCGAATGAATAGATTTACAACTTTAAAAAATATTTATAATTTTTATTTAAAATTATAATCACATATTTCAATTATAATTATTCAACTACCGACTTCTCAATAACTTTCCACATGCTCCTCTTCTGAAGGATGTGACTGGATTTAAGCAACATGTATGTAAGAAGGTAAAAGCATTAACTAAAGATCCTTTTGGTGAATCACTTATTTTGTTTGCATTTGGTTTAGGTTTTTCCACGTACTCAAACAACTATACTTTTTAAATTTCTCTTATCCAAAAGAATAAATTTTCAGACGTTTAAAAGGTAAAAAAATCACACCAAAAAAAAATAAACAAACAAACAAACAAACAAACCTAGCCTCATTAGCCTTCCACAACCACCTCTTGTGAAGGATGCATATGGATGTGGATTTAAGCCATCTTTTTGTAAAGAAGGTAAAAGCCTTAAGCTTAAAGCTCCCTTTGGGATCATTTTAAAAAAAAAGGAATTGACCTTTTTAAAAATTTAAAATAGGGGCATACATGATGGGCTTTGGTTGTTTGGGATACATTATAATGTTTCTTCTTTTTTGGTTTAAAATTGTTTAAAATGTGAAATAGTTTTTTCAATTTCTTGCACATGACTTGTTTGTCCTAATTTTACTAATGCTTCATTTCCACAATTTCAGCAGAACCTATAAAATTCTATGTGCTTCAACAATTCAACAGAACCCATAAAATTCTGTGTGCCCAAACTTATCAAATTTCTGTAACTTTCTAGACAAATGATAATGTTGATCATTAGAATTTCATATGGTTAAGTGGTAATTTTTTGGTAATTTCTAGAGCACTATGTAGTATTATTTACGTAGTGCTTCTATTTAATTATGTAGTAAAAAATATTTCGTACGGAACAATATTAACCCACATTTGATAAGTAGATAAGAGATAAGAATAACACACTTAATTGCACATTTTTTTCTTTCTAAAATACTAAAGTACAGTATTGAAAAGTAAAATGTGAATATCTAGAGTGTTTGAAAAAGTTACTGCTAATAGTAATTTTTAGTTTTTACTAATAATTTTAACTATAAGCCATAATTTTTTTTTATAAGTACCCACAATTTTTGTTACAAGTTATAACTAATCTTTTCTTTTTATTTAAGTTACAAATTTTAATATTTTCGAGACACTCATAACTTCTACTATAAATTATAATATATGTTATACTAATTTCAACAATGTCAACTATTAGAATAAAAAAAAGAGGTGAATAAAACTATTACACCAAGCAATCCCCTTTAGC
>JAOTRH010000025.1:3442695-3476251 GCA_034768845.1 Heliamphora exappendiculata
CCCCAAAAAAAAGTTTTTTAATACACATAATTTTTATATATATTTATTCTATTATATATATTTTTATGTGTAAATAGTTCTTTTAATTATAATTCCATTTCATTTCAATATTTATTTTTTAGATAGTTCAAATTTGTGAAAGTCCACTAATTTGGACTCTTTTTCTTTTCCTATTTTTACCAATACGGTTATTAGTTGAATTCTTTATTTTTTGTAATGATTACAAACATACTTCTTATGTGTACTCAAAAATAGAGAATATTTAAATTTTATTACATTCTTCCATAGAAATTTATACATGGATATTCTTACAACTAGCTTTTTGTGTTGCTCTAATTAGGGTGCAATGTTGATACAACTGCATTCTCAATTTTTTTTTTAAAAAAAAAAACAAACAAAATGGCATCAACTATTTTTAATACTATTAAATTTAAATGTGGGTATAAGTGAATTTGTATCTCACTTTCGATATATTTAATATTAAGTTTATTTTGATCAAATTGCTTGCTCACTTCTATGTATCATATTTAATTTATACTCCTTTTAATTTGATTGAAATAATTATTAAAGTCATTTAAATTTGTTTTGGAAAATTCTTTGCTTAACTGACAAGATACATCCGAGTGTTTTTCATACACCTCTCACCCCCTCCCCCGATGGAATCTTGGCTCCGCCCGTGCGACTCTTTTCCCCCACAACCTTTCCATCTACTTCCTATCCCCTTTTCAAAATAAACCCAACAAGGTAATACTAATTATTTCTTTCCAATTTGCTTATTTCCCACCTAAACCATTTATTAATCCAAATTGAGGCTACGGGCCACAATTCTGAAACAAAATAAAGCAGATCAACAAGGATGTATAGCAAAACAGTTGGTTCTGGTTCACCAAAACTCAAAAGGGGTATTTGAAAAATCTACTGCTAGTAGCTTTTAACTTTCTGTTACTAATTTTAGTTATAAATTACAAGTTTTTCAAAAAATTCACAAATTTTGTTACAACTTATAACTGCTTTTATATCTATTTCAGTTACAAGTTATATTTTTTACCAAACAACTTCTTTTACAAACTACAATCTATAAATTACTAATTTCAGTAATACCAAACGCCACCAAAGTATCCATAAATCCTTCTACCTAGAATCAATAATTTGAATCTTTCATTGCCACCTACCTCAGCTAAAAGCCTTAAAACCTATATCCTCGAGCTGAAACATGAGCCGCTATCTATATGACAAGATAGAATAATTTTATGTGACATTTAAATAGGTGTCAAAAATCTAATCATTGAAACAAGATAATATTGGCTTTCCCTTTTGTTCTCTCTCCTCTCTCATGTCTTCTATGTAAAAAAAGTATAAAAAAAACATTGATATTACTTTTCTTTTTACTAATCCAACAAAAAAATAATTTAGCTTTTACTCTTATTATCTTTTTATTTATCTTTTTTACCTCCATAAATTAGCCGACTAACAAAATCATATTTTTAATTAAATACCTTAAAATTGGTTGATTATTAATTATTGAATTATTATTTTATTTTATTTTTATTCTTAAATTATTAAAATTAGATAATTAAATGCGTTTAGACACCGACCATAACTAATAACCTAATTACTAATAGGATACAGGAAGTCCAATGCAATGGCGTAGGGCGTAGCCTATCTGCTACGAAGTTTTTTCAATTCTATATCAGTGAAAGCATATGAAAGGAACAAGTATCCTGAACCTTTTTTTTTATCAGTGAAGTGTCCTTAACCTTACTCTACACTAAACCGCAAGCACAACAAAGCAAACATTTTTGTTCTGTTTCGCGGCGTTTTCTCAGCGAACAAACGGAGGTTTTCCCACGAATTCGACAGAATAAAATACAGTAACAGACTGGAGCATAAAGAAATCGAGAAAAAGTGACGAACCAGGCGTTGATGTCTCCGGAGCAGGTGGAGTCGGGTCGGGAGCCGCGGGAACCGAAGCCAATACCGATCGCTCTCTCTTTGAAATGTATCTGCCCTGAATCGGAGCTTCCGTCGGCGTATAGAGGGTAGGGTTCCGGCGACGCAGGGGCGAGGGTTCAGTGTGGGAACGGGCATACTCGGGTCTGGGTCGCTTCGACGGAAGAAGAAGGCCGTGCCTTCCATGTTCGGGTTCGTCGTCGTCGTCTGAGGCAGTTGAGTACGCGCTGCAGAGTAGATCCATCGGCCGGGCGTCCAAATTTTGGTTTTTAGCATTTCGTGTTAACGAGGAATTGAAGTAATCGATCAGGGGCACTTTGGTCAATAGGAAGAATAAACTGTGTTTTTTTTTTTTTCCTTTTCTATTGCCACCTTAAAAACATTTTGAAAAAATTAATTTGGGTCTGATTTTAGTCTGACTTGTTTAGGAATAAGTTTTAATTATTTTTTAATTATTTTATAAAATTTTATTTTTTAAATTTATGATTGTTTATGACAAATATATATATATTTATATTCTTGATACTTTTGGTAATGACAACATAATTAGAATTACGAAGCAAAACAAAAATCATTGAGAGAGAGAAATGACAAAGAACGAAACAAAGGTGAGAATGATCGAAATTACGAATAGAGACGGCGAAGAACTACGACATAATCCAACCCCATCGCTTTTTTCTTTTTCAAGTTTCGGTATATTCAAGAAGGCGAGTGAGCTCTGCACCTTCTGCGGTGTTGAGATCGCAACTGCCATGTTCTTGCTAAGAAAAAAGCATTATTTTTGGCCACCCTTGCGTCAACATAAACATCGATCGCTTCTTCTCTCGCAACCCTTCGTCGTCGTTGAATTTAAGCACCGCCCTCCAACAGACGAAGGCTCTTCGCAACGCTGCCGTTTTTTAACTCAACAATCAACCCACAAAGACGCTCAAGTAGTTAGAAGAGGGGGGAAGAGCTTAACAAAATAATGAAAGGAGTGTTGAAAATAAGCTTTTTTTATCTATAGATCAAAAAATATTATTTTGGTAAAAAAATAAGACATTTCACCATGTCTCTTTTTTTATTAGATAAAACATATTTTAAAACAAACGATACATTCAATTTGATTGATTTCATGCATAAAATGAGTCATTATTTGTTAAATGATTCAAATTGATGTTAACAAAATGAAACAATACATATTATTGAAATGACAAAAGAGGGTTCTCTTTGTGTAATTTATAAAATATCTCACTTGCTTAAAAATTATATCATTTATATAAAATGAGACATTGTAAAATAGTTCATTTCTCTACCAAAATATTGTCTTATTTATCTACCAACATATTGTCTCATTTTAATTTTTTTCACCTTGTTGGAAAAAATGAGACATTTTTACAATAAATGAGACAATGTTAGGAAATTAGATATTTTACAAATATCTCATTTTACAGTACAGTATCTCATTTTCTAATATCTCATTTTCTAATCGACATCAATTTCTTCCACAATGACTTCCTGGTTGGCAATCACCTTATTAGTTTCAACAAGATGTTTAGTGGCATTCAATATAGGTGATTTGTACGTGGGTAATATTTATTGCGATATCCTTCCATTACATGGTGGTGCTGTTTTTTTTTTTTTTTTTTTTGAGTCTCCCTTGGATGCATGAAGTGCGTGCCAGTAAATGACCAAAAAATTGTTATCAGAATTGATATAATGGTACATCTATCTGACTCAAACCTCTACTGCACAAAGTCAAAGATCACGATCCATTAGTCCTCCTATCCACCCCCCAAGCGGAACAAACAAGCACATTTAGAGACTCTGAATTCTCAGAACCTTTACCAGATGGAGGAAGCAATCGCTTTGAACTAATTTTTCCATAAAAGAAACAGAAAACAAAAGAATGGCAACTGATTTTAAGGTCAACATCTCACAGAAAACAATCAGCAAACAGACTTTTTATCATTGAGAAAAACAACTATATGAGTGAAACAAACACATACAAAGTAACGTATAAGTAAGGCAAGAATAATCTTGTAAAAGCAGAACGAAATAGGACCCTGAAGTTTGAAAGAGAGAAAAATATATATATATGTAAGAATGCCAAACAGAATCATCGTTTTGAATAGAGATCAAGCAGCTTCCTTAAGTTTCTTTGTTATGGTGGCAATGTACTTCCCCTGGTGGAAAGCCTGCTCCAACTCAAGCTCAGTTGGCTGTCTTGAGCCATCACCAGCAAATGTCCCCGCACCGTAAGGGCTTCCGCCTTTCACTTTTTCCATTTCGAACATGCCGGCTCCAAAAGTGTAGCCGATAGGCACAAAGATCATTCCATGGTGAACCAGCTGGGTAATGGCGGTCAACCTAAAAACAAAACATTTCAATTACTTTTTCTACTTTGGTTTTCAAAAGTTGAGGAACATAGCAAAACGTGAACTTACGCAGTAGTTTCTTGTCCTCCGCCTTGGGACCCAGTACTATAGAAGATTCCCGCCGGTTTTCCTGCAAGCTGCTGTGTTCTCCATAAACCTCCGGTTGCATCAAAAAATGCTTTGAATTGAGCAGCCATCATCCCGAATCTTGTGGGGAAGCCGAAAACAAACCCATCAGCCTCAGCAAGTTCACCGGGTGTAATGATCGGCACGTCACTCTTTGGAGGGGCACTCATTTTGCTGAGAATCTCTTCGTGTAGCGTCTCAGGGACCTGCTCCACGTGAAAAGTGACTTATTATTTAGAAAGCCTAGGATGCTTGGGATTCAAGCAAACGTTGAAGTAGGACGTCCATGAAGACATAGAATCACCACAACACTGAAGTTTTACTCCAAAAGTAGAAGTCATAATCAACTAAGAAACAATAGTTCCCATCCCGAGAATGCACATAGCAAAGCCAGAAATTCAATCAGAAGAGTTTTTTTTGGAACAAGTTCAGTTTCTCCTAATGCCTACGGAAGAGAGTGGCCAATTTCTAGTTGCCCATTGGGCTATTATTGTTTGATTATCTGGCTGCCTTCATGCAGTCTATCATCTAGAGGCAGATTTGAAATTGGCTTCTGTTCTTTCCGCATCTAAAGGAGCTCAGTCTTTGTTAATTTATGTTTTCCTGTTTTCTCTGTTTTCATTTGCTATGTTTGGTTTGCTTTCTTAAGCAGAAGAAATAATATAAAGAATAGGAGGGAAACGTTGGACACAGCAAATCATTTCCAGCTCAGATGATTTACCAAAAAATAGAAAAAGTTCACAACCATTAGCCGTCCGTATATAGTCAGAGATGCTGAAATTTCAAGCACCCTTAAACCATTAAATAAAAATTATGGTCGATAACTGTAATAGTGAAATCCTGTAAGAATGTTAACCAGCAAAAATAAGATAATGAACTTTCAGGTCCAACAAAACTTGGTGAAAACTAAACCTAGGACGAATCAGCCAAAAATATTACAAGAAAGACGGACTACTACAAATGAATTTTAAAAAGACACCAAATGAAGGATAAAAATAGAAAGATGCAGGCGCAACTCACGTGGTTTGTTGAACAGTTCGTTTGAAAACCCAAGAGAGAAAATAAAAAAAGAGAAAATATTGGGCCTTTTTCTCTCCCTTTTGTTTGGATTAGTAGGAGAGGAAAGATAGTTGTTTCTCTCTTATCTTGTTTGGGTAACCTGCATGAAATAAAATGCCTTACACTATATGTTAAGTGTTCTTTGTAATAAATAAAGCACTATTGACACCAATGTTATTTTTTCCTTTCTTTAGTTTTTGTTGGGTTGGTTTTGGTATTATAAAATGTAATGGTCAAGTTAAATTATTTTCTATCCAAAGGTTCAACAAGTGGGCTTAAGAGAAAACCCTTGCTCCACATTTCTTCTCATTTATCTCCAATTCTCTCCTCTAGTGATCCAAACAAGTAATCAAGGCCAAGAGATCTTCATTTCTTTTATTTTTTCTCCAAGTCACCCAATCCAAACATAATTGTAAGGGAGAACGAACTGAGATGTTGGAAAAATCAACAGTACCAACAACATTTCAAACAACGATGCCATCACGACTGAAAGGAACGAAAAATGACAGCTGCACTAACAAGGATCACTGTGAAACAAAGAGAACATTCTATAGGGGAATGTTGACAGCTGAGAGATACAGATGGAATCAGGAAATGGTTAGAGAAGATCTGAAATCTTAGAAACTAATTACAACGCGTAAAATCCGAAAACATAGAAACTGATTATACACCTCAAAAAAAGTTGGAATAAAGCATTAATGAGGGCATTAAGTACAGTTAAGCAATCGAGCCCGAAGTTCGGCATTCTAGATTCTTCAAATGAAGAAATGAATTTATTTTAGAAATAACTGCTAAAACATATTGCAACTCAACATGTTTCTTTGGCAGGCAAACCATAATTGGGAGTTGCTAAATAACCAAAAACTCAAAAAAAAATTCCTCTTCAATTTGCACCAAAAGCCAAGTCATCTAAGTTTACCTATTGGAATTTCACCCCCAAAGCATACAAAAGCATCAATAAAAATACACCATATTCCTAGAAGCCTTCAGCTCTAGTAAAATGAAAATTTCTCTTTTTTTAAGGACAATCAGCATGCACATACCTTTAAGAAGCATTGCTGACATTTTTAGTTTCTTTTGAAATAATTATAAAATAATCGAGAAGACAGAAAGAACTAGCATCTACCTGCCAAAGTTTTGCTTCAACTCCTTCAACAGACGAAGCCCCTTTCTTTATCTGTTCTGCTAATTTCTCTACATGTCCATACATAGAATAGTACCTATAAAGAGGATAGAAAGTTCAATATTGAAGTGTACAGTAGACAGCAGTAGAAAATGGAAATACTATACTTCTAACGAGTAGGTAGTATTCTGTTAATAATATACAAGAGAAAAGTCAGGGCAAGAAAAGTTTGTGCATGTGTGTGCTTACGTCCATTCAAGCACATGGAGTAACCCTGTAAAGTACAACATTATTATATACATTTTTTTATTTGGACAGCAACTCTCTTGTTATACTTTTCTAGAAATAGGATAAGAAATTTTAGATTAATACATGACTTGATTTGGTAATATCAATTTTGTACCTTGCAAATATGGACAGATATGTTATCACATTACCATGGATTAAGTTGTCTAACATAGTGGTAATACACCTAAGCAGCAACATAGCCACCCCTATGAGGTACGCAGCTGCCCAAAAATGGAAGCTACAATTGACATCTTCAGACCATAGGAGCTACAGCAACAGTTACTTTTAAAACACTAGAGACACTTTGAAACATTGCTTGGACGATTTAAAAAATATTGTTTTGCAGACAAAGTGTAATTTTTTTTGGGCATACTGGGATGCCATAGCGTAGGGGAGGGCAAAGTCAAGCCTGTGGCAAGACTCGAACCCTTCACGACCTTGTATCATAGGCAAGGTGTAAGGATAGGAAAAGATGTAAGTCACTTTCTGTATAATTAAATCACAATGCAGAAATGCAGGCCCATAACAAAAGTGGGGCAAATGCTGGGATGATGCAACAAGGCAATGGATGCTAATGTATGTTCCAACTCCAAAATTGAGAAGAGCACCAGAAATAGCACCAAAACATGGCAATGCAACAGTTACTACTCAGAGGTCCATGTTACTGTCATGAAAGATGCTTCAAGAAATTTATCTCCTCTCAAAAAAATTTCTTCCTCTATTTACTCATCCCCTATTCATTGCCCGCACACTCTGCCTTAAGCTAGTTTTCAAAGTGCTTTATTTGCAATGTCAGGATACCATGAATAAAAGGGCAAATACCTGCCTTGTTTCCTATCCAAAACCCTTACCTAGTACTTTAATAAGTTAGGATTTTCATCCTCGTTTTTTGCACACACTCTTCATGAAGATAGCTTTCAAAGTGCTTTATTTGCAATGTAGATCTTTCATATGCAATAATGCATGCCCAATTTTCTATTTTTTCCTTCAAAACTCTCAAGCGGAGTTGTTTTCACCCTTTGTTCAGATAAATAAAAAATAAAAAATACTAGCGCCACTGTTTGGAATGAAAGTATAATATGTTCTACATTGTACATTCCAAAATTTGTGATGAATATGAATTTTGAGGTAATGATGAGCACAAGCTTCTTTGATGACCTTCACTTAGAAAATTTTGATGAATCTGAATTTTGAATGTTAAAATAAATAGCTTAAAAAATCTCTCATCAAGCTTTATGGAAACAGATTCACTTGATCCCACAGTAGTGATGCCCGAGGAAAGTAATCAAACGTAATATAAGTGCGAAAGAATGCTCAAGTTTGGGTATTGCATCAAGATCTGTTCGTTCTGGTTCTGTTGCCATTGGACAATAACAACGCAAACATGAGTTTTTTGAGTAAACAATTTGGTACAAGCCTTTGCATAATTTTGGTAGTGAGACTGATAAAGGCTAGGAGATGATCTATGACTAAATATGTATATGCAAGCAACCATACATGCAAAAATGGATCATTTCCACTTATTTTACAGAAATGCCAGAAAATAACATTGATTTGTCAAATAAATACCGTGAAAAGGTGAATAAAGATCATCATCCGTGTTTGAACAAGATCAACACTCTTTCTTTTCAATTCAAGGAATTGGCCAACTACTACTACCAGCAAACTACAATCAATCTCACATCTAACTTCAGCAAACACAGCTGATCAATCATAACGGTGAAGATAAACTTATATAACTATGATTATCGGAAATAACTGTTGGGTGCATGCCTTATATTCTGCAGACCCTTATAATTAGGATTTTTATTTACATGTAATTGGACCGGACTCGAGTCATGAATCCATAAGAAGTCTAATTGTTATAAGGTTTTATATTATATGGGGACTAAAGTTTTAGAGTTTGCCTATAAATAGGACTCTATAATTCTAATTGTTGTATGAAGAGTTAAATTAAAGGAACTAAAATGCAGGAAGAGACGAAAAAATACCAGAGACACCGGGGTCACCTTTTAGCCAGGGAACGGGATTTGTTCCAAGGCTCAGGTTGTGAGTATCTGATTTTGGGATATTTTTTATCTCATGATTCTATATTCTACGGTTATAATGAATTATCTTTCTCAACCGTAGACGTAAACAGATTGTGCCAAACCACATATATCGTTGCATATTTTTTTTTAGCGTGTGCATGATTTTGCTTCCGTTAACATTCGGTAATTGATGTTCAAATTCCAACAATAACTATTCACCAAGACCTACAGAATCCATAGACGTCAAAATTTCCACAGATCTTCAAATACCAAATCAAAAACACCTAAAAAGGCCAATGCATAATAAATTCTTAAACAAAGTAGAACAAGAAAACCTAGATATATCGCCCGCCGATTAATCGATAAGAACAGAATCACGGATAACCAACACAAATTAAATGCCGTGCAAGAACAGAAATTCATCAAGAAACACAGGAATCTAGAGAGAGAAAACGTATCGATTAGTTCTTACACTATATAGACTTTGGTGGCCATTGATGGAATCCTCAAATATCGTCTCCTTCGGTGATCTCTCTCTCTCTCTCTCAGCTCTCGGCAAATTGCGTAACGTTGACAATTGAAGCCATGGTCAGGGAGAGCGAAGGCATATTTATACCTGAATTTGGGGAGTAGTTAAAGATATTTTAATTTTGGTTATGGGATTGGCGACTAAAACGGCGTCGGTTTCTTATCCATGGGCCTTGGAGAATTCAAGTCGTGCCTGGATTGGGCCTGCTAGGCAAGGAATGATGACATGGTGGTGTCACGCCCGTCATCATTTTTCATCAAGTTGGGTCAATTATGGCGGGTGTGTGATTTTCATTTGATGAGCGGTCCGGATGATGCCAACCAGGTGGATCTGTAAATCTGAGCCGTTCATATTACGCAAACGTGATGTATAATAACGTAGGATAGGCAACAAAGAGTTCCGCCTGCAAATTTTCAAAAATTAGGCACGTCCCTCGTCAATTAGGCTTAAGAATATTTTCAGGCCATGCTCTACAATAACTTATCTCCTTGATCCAATTCAATTTTTTACATTAAAATGATTCAAATTATTTGTTTTATAAGATTTATTAAAAAGTTAATTTTGTAAGTACTTAAATTGATTGGAGATCAGTAATACATAATCATTAATTTTTAAAAAAATAAAAAATAATATATTTTTTAGACTAAATTGACCGTGTTTTTATAATTAATACATTATGATATAGTGATTATCTATTTGAAATCAATTTAATGTTTAATATCAATTATCTTTTGACAAATTTTAAAATTTGCAGGATTTGAATTATCGAAATTAGATATCATAAACCTGGTAATAAAAAATTGGAGAGAAGTTGGAATAGGCAACTGCCCTTTTTGGACTAAGTTTTTAAATTTTTACTTATTTTTGTTTTTTAAAATTTTTTTTTTATATTTTAATTTTAAAAAATTTATTAAAGACGAAAATAACTAATATAAAATTTAATTTATTAACTTATTTTGATTTTTTTTATATTTTAATAAAAAAATTAAAAATTTTCAACTCATTTCGAGAAAAGAAATCGAAAAATATAATAACTTAATTATATAATAAATTTTTTACTAAAAATAAAAAAATATAATATGAAATAAACCAATAAACAATTATCCTAAAATGGGAAACAAAACATTGAAAGAAAGGTAAAGACGTGGATTGGCTTTCTTGGAATTTTTTGAAATTTTTTTATTTTTTTGAAAGCGAATTTTTTGAATTTGTTAGTTGGAAGAAATTGACATTTTGAGATGACGTCACAGAGGATGCAGGCTGACCAAAGCACCTTCTAATAAAATAGTAAAATTTAGCAAAGGAAAATAATAATGAGGGGATGAATTACCAAAAAAACAAATAATGACAGGGATATTATGATATAAATGTATATTAATTGAGGGAATATAAAATGTAATTGTTTTCATAATGATGACAAAAATTGACGATGGTAAAGTCGATTGAATTCCAGACGCTTTATTGTTATATGCCTACAAAATAAGTCTCTCGTCCTATGGCCAACAAGGAGGGATGGTAATGGGGCACGACGGGCCGGGAATTAATTTTTTCATCCTCATATTTAATTGGGACGAGGATGAAAAAAATATCGGGAAGTAGCAGGGGGAACGAGAATATTTTGGGTATAATTTTTTAGATTTAAAAGAGTAATATTAATAAAAATTATAAATAATATAATAAATAAAAAATAATAACTAATGAATTAATATAATTAAATATAAAAAATATAAAAAAAATAAAAAAATTAGAGATAAATATAATATTTTAATATTTTGAACTTATTATATTTATAAAATATATATTTTATACATATATTAATATTTTTTTAAAAAAATTTATGTAAGCAGGGGCGGGACAGGAAAAACGGGACGGGAAGTGTAAATACTGTTCCTACCCTGTTTGTTATCGATTGCGAGAAAAACTCTACAAAACGGGACGGGATCGAGGCGGGGTCAGACGCGGGAAAAATTAGCATCCCTACCAACATGAGACCCTCTGACACCAGTTGGGTATGAAAAGAGAATAAAAATATTCTAATTGGGTTAAAACATACTTTTATTTCCCTTAGAGAGCCCTTACATAGAGGCGAGGTGGGTTTGATCATTATGTTTTGTCTTATCGCCTCGAGCTCATGGTTATGAGGTGTTTGGTTGGGTTTAATTCATTTGTTAATTTTTTACCATTATATTAATATTTATAAAAATAATAAATTTATTTTTTATTTTATTAATTTTTTAATTTGTATCACAATGTTTTATTTTTTAAAATTTTCTTCTAAAGCTAAATTAAGAAAATTTTAGAAATTAGAAAAGATGGAAAACACTCAAATAATGAAAATTGAAATAAACTAAAAGCCCAAATTTATGTCAGCTTATTTTTTTTGTCTTTAGATTATTTTATTATCGGATCAAAATTATTTATTTTTAAAATTATTCTTATGGAGACAAGCTCAATTAAGAAATTATTATAAAAACATTAAAAAGGTCTAGAAAGAATAAGTTAAACCTTTTACTTTTATTCCAAACGAGGCCTAACAATCTAATGATAGTTTTATTTATTTTTTTTAGAGAGATGAATATCTGATGCTACTAATTGATGATTGCTATATAGCCTAATGAATTCTTAAAAAAAAAAAAAAAATCCTTTTCATCGTTTTAGAGTAATTTTTAGTTCATCAGTGAAAAACAAAAAACTATCCAGTAAGATTATACGTATTTCAAAAGGTATAAATAACTAAAATTTCTTTGAAAAGTTCTAAATTTGAATAAAAAATATAAAGTGAAGAAGCAAAATTTTAATTTTAATTTTAATTTTTTCATCATTCTCTATTGATAATATAATGAATAAAAATAATTTGAATACATACAACGTAGACCAATTAATATAATATTAAAAAAATAATAAAATAATGAATAATAAAAAATATTTAAAAAAATAATAAACCTAAATTGACGTGAAATACTATATTAAAAAGTATATAAACTTATCGAAATTAATTATATATATATATATATATATATCACTCTTAACATAATAAAGTAACGTAAAAATATTCATATAATAGATTTTAATTAATTAAAATAAATATTTAAATTAATTTGACTTAATTAATATCTACACATAATCATGATTTAGGGGCATCACCATTCTTCATTCTCCATGGCCCAGAATAGGCGTGACCAAAAATGTGCTTTTGTTTCACGGATCGAAGATGCCCTGTCCCCTAATCATTCCAATAATTAGGTTTCTAGAAGTGGTATTTCCTGATAACGTGGGTAAATAATACTTACAGTCCTTTGGGTTGAATAATTTAATAAAAAAGAAAAAAACATATATTTCTTCTTTAATCATTTGTTTAAATTACTAAACAAGAGAAAAATAAAGAAAAATAAGGAAAAATAATTTTTTCATAACTAGCACTTTTTGAATGTCTTCGAAATAGAGAGATTTGGAGAGAGAAAAAAGAAGAAAATTTTATAATGTCAAAATTAATCATAAAAATAAGAGGTTTTTAGTTAAAAGTTTTAAAAAATAAGTTTTAACACAAATATCTCTCAACAAAAAATTTAACACGCAAGGTCTAATTACGTGATTTCTCTCAAAAATACCCTACAAACAGATAAATTTATCTGTTTTACATAACAAATAGATAAATTTATCTGTTTAATATTCATTTGTTATTCATTTGTTTAATATGCAAACAGATAAAATTATATGTTTGCATATTTATGTATAAAAAAAAATTTATTTATTTACATATCAACACAGATAATGTAAACAGATAAATTTATCTGTATTATTTATACGTACTTTCAATAACATAGATAAATTTATCTGTATTCTTTACACGAGTTTTTAATAAAAGATAGATAAATGTATCTGTATTTTTTATATGTGTTTTCAATAAGATAGATAAATTTATCCGTATTATTTACATGTGCTTTTAATAAAAGACAGATAAATTTATTTATATTCTTCATAAATGTTTTGAAAAGGCACAGATAAATTTATCTGTTTTAGAGTATTTTTGTCTCTAAAAGATCTTGCTCGTTAAAACTTTTATGCAGATGAATCTTGCTCGTTAAAAAATATTATGCAGGATAAAAAATAATAAACGGCCTATAAATTAAACTGTTCACTAATTTTTTATAAAATAAACTTAAAACACTCTTATTTTAAGGCTAAATTGGTAAATGATCTTATATGTTTTTTTTTCTTTTATTAAGTCTAATCAAACAAAATGGGAGAGAAATAACTACTTTTTTTTTCTTTTTTTTCTATTTAACCAAATAAAATGGATAAAAAAACATAATCATTTCTCTTATAATTTAAGTAAATTTTTTTCTTTTATCTCCTACGTTGCCTAATGGATTGATGTTCGTTTATTAATTTAAACTGTAAAACTTATTATATAATTAATAATAAAGTTTACATTAGCTGGACAAATAATATTTATTATTTTATTGGTTTAAACAATAGAATCCATTATACAATTAATAGTTTAAACCAATGAAAAAAAGAATTGATAAATGAGTAATTTATTTTCGATCTCAGGTAATGTGCACTTTTACACTGGACTTTGTAAAAGAAGGGATCAAATTGGGCTGAAAAGCCCAGTCTATGATTTCCTCACAGGCCTTTATTGATTTTTTTTTCCAATAGCCTTTGGAAATGGAGATTCAAAGGTTGTAGCCCAGTAGTAGATTAAGGCCCCATATGGGCCAATTTTGTAATTTTATTTTTGAGATTTTAATTTTTTAATTAAACACTTTTACTTTTTAAAATTATTTCGATAAGAGAAATTTAAAAAGTAAAAAAATAATTAATTAAATGATGAGAAAAATATATTAAAAATAAAAATAAATAATATAAAATTTAACTTATTAACTAATCTTGAGATGCTAGAGTACCTATTATTAGGGTTAAAGTAAACTCTACACAAGATTTATAAAAAACGAAGGTAAATAGAAAGAACAAAGATCGAAGAAAAAAAATAATACACACGAATTACATGTTTCATCCAATGAGACTATGTGTACAGCTGCTATAAAATTTCACTATAACAAATGAATGAATAAGTTATATTAGAGTTGTCCTGAACTATAATATATAATTAAAGTTACAAGTTTATCATATCAAAGAGCTAATATGATTAAGTCTCACCATGTGTCATTCATCTATTTTTATAGATACTCTAATATGCATTTGAAATAATATAAATTAGAACTTTAACCCACAGAATAAAATAAATATATTTTAATAATATAGTAAAATTTAAATTTTAATTGAGTTATTAAAATGTAAGATTAATTTATACATGTAAAGAAAATATTGAATTAAGTTATTTTTATTTTTATTTTGACAAAAAAAACTTAAAAAATTATATAATTTATATGTAGCAACATCGATTATGAAATCACAAAATAATTTTAGTTTTCTATTAATTTCACATCTTGTTCTTTTAGGTAAACATAATACAATGTTAGTATGCAATTTAAGTTGATTATTCTAAATTTATTTATAAAAAATTCAATGTATATAAACTAATAACATAATTATTATGTCATAAAATTTATAAAAAGTATAACTTTACATATCTTAATAATTTTTACAGCTAAACTTCAAAAAATCATTTTATTTTTTTAACTATTTTGTATGATTAACTATATTACATAGATTCATTTCTAATTTTTTATATTATTAAATTAATTATTGTGATGGTTTACACGTCAATAATTCACATAATTGAGTCCTAAATAAGATATTCTCACTAACTAATTCCAATCAAACATAAAAAATTCACATCATTTTAAAAATAAATCGGCAAATATCACTAAAACAATAAACCTGTGACATATATTGTGATAAAATTAAAAAATAAAATAATGAAAACAAAGTCACAAATTAAATAAACTTTCACTAATCATTAAAGTTCTATGATAAAATATTAAGAACATTAAGATTTTGATTACTAAATATATTAATTTATCTAACTAAAGATTAAATAGGTGAATATAATCATAAATAAAGAAATTTAAATATAAAACGATCCACAAATTATAAATATATTTAAAATTATCATAATTTAATAGTATTTGATAGTTAATGTTTAAATTTGATTTTACAAAATAGTAAAAATGAATGTATTTAGACTTTTTATGATTTCCCTATGATTTTATTTAAAATCATAAAATTTGTAAAATAGTAGTTTCTATAATTTAAATTTGATTTTTTTTCTATATAGAGTCTTAATTAAAGTCATAAATTAGATATTTGAATAGCATTACCATATTAATTAGAGAGCTAATTAATAATTAATGTAAAGATCAATAATTTGTTGACAAGTATATTTTTATATTTAATAAATTCAAAAATTTTAAAAAACTCGATTAAGAGTTTAAGTTTCAAAAAACAAACAACGTTTTGCTATAATATATAGTATAGATTAGAAATAGGGTCGAACCATTTAGGACCTGTTTGACATGTTTAAAAAATTTGACTTTTAAGATGTTTAGTATTTTTAGAAAAAAAAAAATATTAAAAAAAGTTGAAGTGTTTAGAATAAATTTTTACAGTAGATTTTTTGTTTTTGTTTTTTATTAAAATATTTAATATACTCTTAATTTTTTATTTTTAAGTTGTACTGTTTAGTTTATTGATACGTTTTTTTTTTAAAGAGTTGAATTTTTTAATTGAGGGTATTATAGTAATTTTGGTTAAAAGAGTTAAGGTGTTTAGGATGTGTTTATGCTTTTTTTCGGATTAAGAAATAAAAAAAATTATTTTTTTGAGAAATCAAATAATATGACTTAAAAGTTAGTTTTTTTTTTTTTTTTTTTGGCAAAAAAAGGAGCTCCTTTGGGAAACCAAACAGAGGCTTAGGCCTCGTTTGACATCCAAAATGAACATGGTGAGGAATGGAATTTAAAATGAGAGCGAAAAGGGCGCGGTGGATTAGGGCAATAAAATCGGAGGGGTAAAAGGTACAAAATAATGAATTAATTCCACAATAGCAAAATGACGTCATTCTTTTTATTTTTTAAACCAAAAAACAAAAAAAATTGGCAATTGAACAAAACGACATAGTTCATTAAAAAGTTTTATGTAATAGGACTAATGTGGTTACAAATACATCATTTTATGACTTATAAGTTTATTGCGACCGCCACGCTGCCGTGGCCAAAAAAAATATTTTTGAATTTATTTGCACCGGCAACCTTTGCCATCGCAAAAAAAAAAAAAAAAGACTTTTAGCGTAAACTTTATGTCGTAAAATTTTTTTAGACAAAAAGTAATTTTTTCTCAATTGATTACTCTATTTTATTTTTTTAGTTCAAAAAGAAAATCTAACATTCTTAAGTTACTTTTATATATACGTGTGAGAACTGATTTAATAAACACATTTAACTTATTACTCCACAAAATGTAAAGGGAAATGATTTCCTACTCTTTTTTCGGATACAAAAATACTATCATTTTTTCAGATTGTAAATTTATAAAATCGTCCCTAATTTCTTTTTATTTATAAAAGTGTATTTCATTAAAGAATAATTTTGTCAATTCACGCATTGAAATACCCAAAAAAAATTAAAATTGAATTTGTTCAAAAATAAAGTGTGAGAATCATTTTTCAATGTTCAGTCCCTCCGCATGGAGTGACCGACTTGCTATATGATTGTTTATTGCTGTTGAAAATTATCATAAAGTCAATTATTAAAGAAGTTGAGAGTACTTGATAAAAATTATTATTTATAATTAAAATAAAAAATAATAATTATAAATTATAATAAAAATTATAAGTATTTAAAAAATACCCAAGAGTGGCTCCACCCTCAAAGTGTGGGGTCAAATGTTCCCATTGTAATTTATTTTTTTAATATTAAAAAGTAGCATATATATATATATAAATTTTAAAAGATAATTGACCCTATAAAATTTTTCATTTGATCCCATAAATATACATTCAAAGTACACTTTTTAAATATACACACTTTAAATATATTTAAAGTACAAATTTTAAATACATAATCTACAAATACTTCATACATTTATAAATTTTATTACAAAAAATATAAATTGCACAGTTGCACTTAACATCTTGTCCACACTCAATTCCTCCCTTTCAATTCGATAATTTCCAAATTTGGTCGAACAGAACCCCAATCCTTCTTCGGATTTCACCGATATAGCGTGTAATTGTAGAAATTTAGAGTTTATAATTTTTTATTTGAAAATAAAAAGTTTAAATTTTTGTATTGTTTCTTTATATAATGTGAGATTGTACATTGTAGAAATTAGAATTTATGATGAAAAAATTTATGGTTGTAAAAAATTTTGATTGTAGAAATATGTGATTATAGAATTTTTTATATTTTTTTACGAAAAAAGTTTATTTTTCGTATAAAAAATGTTAATTTCTTCATTGATAATCAATAGTTATTGATTAACTATCTAAGAATTGTATAAGAACATTTGTATGAGAAAATTTGACAAATTACTGTCAAAATTTAGAACTTTTTATAGTGCTATAAAAATATATGACCAATTCTTAATAACCCTACCAATAAAAATTTTTGGAGTCGCCACCGAAAATACCTATAAAGATTATTGGGCTGTGTTTTGTATTCTACCGAACCCATGTTTATTATATTATTTTTGATCTATATGTAATTGAGTTGGGATGAAATTATGAGTCCACTAAAATTCTTTATGTATAGAATTTATAGTAATATGAGTTTATTAGAATTATGTAGAATTTCTACGTGTGTGCCTATAAATAAAATACAAGTGGAGCATTAGAGTTTACTATCGTTAGACATAAAATTGTGAGGCTAGTTGGTAGAGAGAATGTAGACAGGTGCTGTACTTTTTTACATTTAACATAGTGAAATATTTTCTCTCTCACTCGTAGACGTAACCCGGTGTGGATCGAATCACGTACATCCTCGATATTAATTATCTTCTACTTTTTGGTGTTTAGTTTTGCTTCTATTTGCGTTCAGGGATTAATAATCAAATCCTAACAAGTGGTATCAGAGCTAATGTTTGACGATTTGAAAGCGTAGTGGGTGATCAGAGTAAGGTATTTTTTTAATTTCGTATCGTATAAATAAGAAAAAAAATTATTTAATTCATACAAAAAAAGAAGGAAGAACTAGTGCGACGCTGTTGCAGAAAAATTCTTAACGACAAAACAATCAGGAGCACAGAAGTTCCCGCTGTTGCGTTTTGTGACTTGTTAAACCTATTAATTTGGTATTGTGGTAATTAAGGCATTGAAAGTGATTGTGTTTTGCGAAGAATTTTTTTTCGGTTGCCGTACATTGAAAGGTGATTCACGCCATTGGGAATTCATTAGTTGTTGAAGGCTTGGTTTGGAAATTGAAAACCAACAGTTTTTATCCTGTGGTGAGAATCTGAGAGTTTTGATTTGGTAGGCACCAAATTAGGGAGAAAATTATTAGGTAATTTGCTTTTTATTTGATCAAAAGAGTTTTATTTGGTGTGATTGTGTATTCACTGGAGTTGTTTGGAAATTGCCTTGTTATGGTTAAATAGAATCTCAGTAGAGCCTTAATTATTGGGTTTAGATTTGATTAAAGAGATTTTGATCTAGTGTGGTGTGTGCGTAAAATCAACGATTATAGTTTTTTTTATTATATCGGATCGTATATATAATAAAAAAATTCAAAACGGATGTCTCTTCTAAGGTTTTTCGACGTTGCGAATTCATTGGTATGGTCAGATTTTTTGATTTCTACACCGTTTGATTGGATTGGATAGATTGTCTTAGATTATGATTGATTGGGTATGATCGGGTACAATCAGGAGCGACCGGGTACAATCAGAGTTGGTTTGGACTGCGTAGGATAAGATTTACATATATCTGATATTGTGACGAGTTTAGATTGTGGGAATTGTCAAACACAAATCTAATAGTGTTGAAGAGTTTGAATTTCGTGATTGAACCTTTTAACGACCACAATGACTTCACTTTATAGCAACAAATGGTGAAGAATATCTTGATGCGTGAATGACTGATCGAGGCTCTCCGGAAAAAGTCAAAAAAATCAAAAACGATGAAAGATGTAGAGTGAAAAGAGATGCGGGACTTATCGAACAGTACGATCCAGTTGTGTCTCGAGAATAACACTCTTCAAAAAGTCATCAACGAAAGCAATTCGACGAAACTCTAGGCTAAGTCGGAGAGCGGGTGCAAGTCTAGGACATTGGCAAATCGATTATCTTTCAAGAAACAATTATATGCACTTCATATGACAAAGGAAGCGAACATTATGGAGCACTTAGACGAGTTCAACAAGATACTGACAGAATTAGATTCAATCGGAGCGAAGATCGATGATAAGGACAAAGCAATTCTCCTATTGGTTTTCTTACCTTTGTCATACGAGCATCTGAGAACTATACTGATATTTGGAAAAGATACCCTCAGTTTAGATGAGGTTGTTACTGCTCTCATATTTCTTGAGATGTTGAAGAAGAGGGAGAGTGACATATTATAGGGAGAGGGCATCATGGTTGCATCAGGCAGTGAAAAGATCAGAAGCAGGGCAACAGTGATGCGGGTGGGGTCCAAGAAAAAAAGGTCATTCCAAGTTGAGAGGTTACATGGGAAAGTGCTATTATTGTGACAAAGAAGGTCATTTAAAGAGGAATTTTTTGAAGTACAAGGCAGACAAGGGAAAAGAACAATCATGAGAAACTACAGTTGTAGAGGGATCCGATTATGAAGAATCAGAAGTGCTCACAGTTACTTTAGGTATGAGCAAATCAGATTGGATATTAGATTCTAGATGTTCGTTCCACATGTATGCAGTCAGAGAGTATTTTAATGCGTATCAGTCATACGATGGAGGTACTGTCAGGATGGCAAACAACGCAGTGAACAGAGTTGTCGGTATAGGGATAGTGCGGTTTTACAGACTTGATGGAACCATTTTGATCTTGACTGGGGTTAGACAAGTGCCAAATCAAATGAAGAATTTGGTTTCTCTGGGGAAGTTGTATTCGAGAGGTTGCAAGTTCTCATTTGGAGGTAGAGTTCTTTCGGTTTCGAAAGAAAATAGAGATGCACTGCAGGGACAGATGATTGACAACCTATACAGGCTCGTTGGAAATGTTGTAGCAGGTGGAGCTACTACCAGATATCAGATGAGGAGTATAGGTAGACGACATACACGAAAAAAGTGTAAGGGTGATCTGGGTGAACAACAGTTGCACAAAAGCACAAAGAATAGACATAGGGGTACATGAAAACGATGATGTAGTACAAGTGCACAGGTGAGCAAATCAGATGGTGTGGAGGATGCCGGCAAGATGCAAGAGCAACAGTTGTTAGATGTTTACAGAAAAGCACTAGGCAACGAGACTAAAATGACAGATGTGACGGACAGATGTACACCTCGACAGAAGCGAGTCTCATTTGCTCTTGATTTGGTTAGTGGCAGAGATCTCTCTAGTTATGTGCACAAAGTGGGAGAGATGGGGTCACGTTCTTCTACAAAGTAGTAAGTTTTGTAGGGCACCCGGGTTAGGGTGCAGGCACCTCGGTATAGAGGTGTGAGCCATATTGTTTGGGTGTGGGAGTTCGACGACAATTCAACGGCGACAATGGCAGAATCGACATCAACGCTGGTTATTTTCAAGTTAGTTTACGAATTCAAGCCGATGTGGGAATTGTTGGGCTGTGTCTTGTATTCTATCGGACCCATGTTTATTATATTATTTTTGGTTTCTATGTAATTGAGTTGGGGTGAAATTAAGAGTCCACTAGAATTCTTTATGTATAGGGCTTATAGTAATATGGGCTTACTAGAATTCTTTAAGATTTCTATATATGTGCCTATAAATACGATACTAGTGGAGCTTTAAGGTTTAAGGTCATGTGACAGAAAATTGTGATGTTAGCTGGTAGAGAGAATGGAGACGGGTGCTGTATTTTTTCACATTTGACATAGTAAAATATTTTCTCTCTCGCTCGTGGATATGGGTCGGTGTGACCCAAACCTCGTAAATCCTCGGTGTTAATTATCTTTTGCTTTTTTGTGCCTGATTTTGCTTCTGTTAGCATTCAAAAATTGGTGGTCAAATCCCAACAAACATTTTGTACATAACAAGTTTTTAGTGTACCTGTTAAAATTTCTCCTCATTTAGTAATGCTTAATTGGATCTTTGATTTTCTAACTTTTGAGCTTGCATGGTTCTATGTCCTTTGATGTGGTTACCTTCGAATCTATTTTTATAATCGAAACAATTCATTTTGTTGAGTTTATTAATTAAATTACTTGTATAAAAAATAAATTAATCAAATTTGACGGTCACATAATCGGATTACATTACTATAACTTTTTATTTTTGAAAAATCCCGTTTACTGACTGATTTGCACTAATCAATTTAATTAAAGAATTTAAATGCTGCAAAACAAAAAATAAACCACCATACAAGCAGAAAATAAACAACTACAATCACACAGGGATACGACGATTTTTATGTGAAAATTTCCAAATCGGATAAAAAATTACGAGATCGCTCCGGGTCTAGAAAATCAAATACTATATCAAGCATTGATTACAAAAAGTCTTACAATCCCGACGTTGAACCCACAACCAATGGTAGTAGGACTGCATTTGTCGAATCTACGTATACCAACTCTTGTGTTTTACTGCCGCTGGAACCCACAATCGAATTTCAATGCTGACTAATAATTCTCCACTAGATTTCGAACACTTGAGAAATTCTCTTAAACAACTCCATGAACACGATCAGATCGTTGAAGATTTGATTCCTTGATGATTGACTTGACTACACGTAAGCTAAATATTCATCAAGATGTAGACTAGCCTGTGAGTACGTAGAATAATGTAGGAGGCTCTCTAGCGGCTAGAGATTATGAATATAATAATAAGACACCAAATATGAAATCTTAACTGTCATATTTATAGCCGCTTACCAAAATTCTAGTCCGTTGACAACAATTAAAAATTGTCATCGCCGCTGATCGCTCGAGCGGAGAACTCTGTGTTGTAACATTTTGTTGCAAGTCTGAGATACTGAGAGGTGCAATAGACCACTTGAGCGGTCTGTCGAGCAGTCTGACACCGTGGGTAATTTTTTGATATTTTCTGCTCATTTTGCGCGGCTCTACAATATTAAACCCAAAACTCAAATAAGATAAGTGTCAAAATATCAATAAATAAAATAAATAATTTGAATAATCATTTGTCAAACACTTTGTCACATATTTACCAAAGTAAAACGAATAAGGTTAGGGCAAAAATCCGTAACGATTTTAAAAAGTATTCTTATTATCTATTTTTTAGATAAATATGATCTAATTATCTGAATACCTATGTTGAATTAATTTCATTTTCAATATGAATCTTAAAAAATTAATTGATGAAATTTTGAAATTAAGAAAATAGATTCAGCTTCTGTTTGGACTAGTTTTTTTTGTAAGCTTTTTGATATTTTTTATTTTTTTTAAAGTAGATGCAAAAATATGTAAAAATAATCAACAGAAGCCAAACAAGTGAGTTTTTTAAGTAATTTTTAAGTAAAAAAAACTTCCTAAAAAAGTTAGGCCAAACATAGACAATATCAAGAACACTAATTGCGGTGTCCAGCTCAGTGGCCAGAGCTGCCAAGTGCCCCACCGACCCCAGGTTTAAATCTTGGGGTCTTCCTCTTCTCTATTTAACTATTCAAAATATATATATATATCAAGAACACAACATGGCGGCACCAATCCGGATTTTTTGTGTAATAAAACTTTTTTGGGTTTTTTGTGCAAATATTTTTTTATCTTTCTCGGTGGAATTGACCACAAATGTCAATTTTTGAGTAATTTTGATTTTCTCTCATTCAAATTTGAATATTTGGACCACGCGCTAGCAATTAATAAACGAATTGCCAAACATGGGTAGGTATCTAATTTATTTTGTCATAGAAAAATAGTATCTCTATTTGACCCTATTTTCTTTGGCTAGTTAATCTATCTATTTTTTGAAAAATTATTGGCGGTAAGAGGTGATATTGTCCATTTTTAATTTAAATCACACATTTGTGTGGACTCCACACAAATGCGTGACTCAGATTGAAAATGAGCACTATCACATCTTGGAGAAAAAAATTACTCTCTATTTAAAAAAAATTAATTAAGATAATAACATTGACCTCTTGGATGTGATCAAATATTATAATAATTAAGAAAATGATTATTCAAGGGCACGCGGGGAAATTAAGGACCAATGTTCTTATTTTTGGTCTTGTTTGGAATCTTTGGATGAGGGCTTGACTTAACTAGAATCAAGCAAACTTTGTTTTGTTTTAATATGAAGTAGCTTAATTTCAACTTCCAATTTATTTTTGGGTAGAAATTACGATTTCATTTTAATGAACTGTGAGATAAAGACAGTAATGTGTAACTTGTGGTAATAAATTTTTATCTTTTGTTTATCTCATTTTTAATATATTTTAATAATGTCTCCTAATGTAGAGGTTTATTTAGTATTTTTTTTTTCTGTATCCTTTTGAATGTGTCTTGCAATATTTAATATACTTTTTTAATCGATTTCATGTTGAATTTACAATGTGTTAAAATTTACTAATATTTTCCTAATATTTCCCTATAAAGAAAAAAAGACATCTTCTAATACGATTAACAGATCAGCTTAATAAATGAGATGTTTTTTTATTAGACAATGTTTGGGTTTGAGGCCCGATTTTGAGACAATGACTAAATTAGTTTATTTTTAGTGAATTGTTATTGATTCTTTTGTTCAAATTCTTTAATTTCTCGTGAAGGCGAAATAAAGAAATTAGATTTTAAAAGTTAAAAAATAAAAATAAATCAATAAATTATATATATTTTTACTTATTTTTGTTTTTACAAACTTCTTTATTTTTAGGGTTTTTTCCATTGAGATGAATTGAGTTTTATTTTCTAAAAAAAAGAACTGCTCAAAAAAGTTTTCTAAAAATCACTAAAATTTTTATTATAAAACTAGATCTGATTACAACTGTTATCAGCTACAACTTTTCTTCTTCTCTATTCTACGTTCTTACAAAATTGTAATTTTAAAAAAAAGGAAATTTTTTTTATAGAGGTTCAAATATCAGTTGATAATTAAGAATTAGTCATAAAAAATATTAATGTTTATAAAAAAATACCTTAAAATTACATCTTTTAAAGATTTCAATCGTAATTGACCAAATTTCTTCATAAATGGAAAACAAAAATCTCGCTCAAAAAATCTGCAACGATGACGATAGTTGCCAAAATATGGAACATATCATAGTCAAATCTCCTATATATATTTAAAAATTTCTTTTCAAAAAATATGCAAGGAACCATAACTCTAAACTCTTATATTTTTTTACATAGTTTAACATAAAATCAATAGTAATAATGAAGTCAAAATTATTTCACAATTAAGAAATTGTACATTATTCATCCAAAATTTATAGACAAATTAGTATAAGATTTCTCTTTTGAAAATATCTTATTTTTCTTATGTTTTAAGTGATGCATCCATTAGTTATAGACAAATTAGTATTATATATCTAATTGATACATTTATCAATTACATTTATGCGCCGATATCGTAATAATTGTGTTATAGTGTAGTAACTGATACACTTATTAGTTACATTTGTTTTGCGGTATCTTAACAATTGTGTTGTAGAGTAATAACTGATAAATGTATTAGTAATATTTTTTTTCTTAATGTATTATTAATAAATTTATCAGTTTCATCATCACCAATTGATCTTTCTCTGGTTCCTCAGTCACAACGAGAATTCATTAAGTTGGTACTCGTGGAAGGTGTAGCAAGGAGCGACAAAGGATCTATCGGAGGTGACAGGTGACGAAGGTAAAGACGAGGAGGACAACAATGAGTGATGAAAGTGGGGGAGTCAGGGCAATAACCTAGAACATGTGCTGATGGTGATGCAGAGGAAGATGCGGTTGAACGGGATCGAACGGATGATAAAGTGTGAATAGATTCACTACATCAAGAACTCGGAGAAGCGCGTGTTGGCTCGTAAGAACCTTGGGCATAAGATAATTCGATCCCAAGATCACATTCGAGAATGATGTTGCTTGTTCCAGTAGACGCTGACAAAGCCGACGAGGGAGATGAGAAGGACGGTGATGTTGATAAAGACGACGGGTCACCAGAGCCTGTGGATGCATTGGTTGGCAGACTTGAATGTGAGCCAGACGCCAGAGCCGATTATGGTGCTGGAGGTCGATCGCGCCTCCATCAATAATTGGATATATTATCTTAAATTCAAACTTTAAATATGATAGAAAATAAAGTCTAATATTTTAAATAGGAATAAATTAGTTATAAAATTTTATCCCAATCTATGACAAGACTAAAACTAATAAAATAAATATTGCTATGACTAAAACTTTTTGAAGTCTAAAAAAAATTAATTTTGAAATTTCTCAAAAAAAAAAACGTCGTAACATGCAATAAAAAAGTGGAACACGTCAATAAGTTCCAAAGACCACGGCTGCCAGGAGGTGCGCAGCAATTACATATCAGGCATTGTGGGCCGTTGATTTCGTAAGTTTAAAAAAAAGTTATAAATATAATACTTTTAGTTCAAAAACTACAAAATTATATAGTTTCGTCTTTCTAAATTTTTTTAAAACTTAATATTCGTCTCTCTAAAAAATTATAGAAACTATTTGTCCCTCTTAAATTAAAATTCAGTATCCGTCCATGTGTATATATCTATGTATATAATAGATAAAGTAATGTTAGTGATCAAATTATTTTATTAAACTAATTTATTAAATAATTTAATATAATTACAAATATTATATATAAATAAAGTTCACATTAAACTTACTACTGTTGGTTTGGTGTCTTGAATTTTGAAATTCAAGGTCTGTAGGACAACCCGATATAGTGGTTTCAGTTTTTCGAATGAAGTTTTAGGGTCTGTGACCGCTTGAGCGAGCAGGAGTTCACTCAAGCGAACTTGTACGCAAGAAGGTCTCAGGTTAGTGACCGTTCGAGCAATTAGGGGTCCGCTCAAGCGGCCCGCCGCAGAACAATTTGCGGCGCTAGGGTTTGTTTTAAATCTAAGGACTGCATATATAAGGATTTTATGTTTAATAAAATCATAAGGAGATCGTCTATACACTTTGAGAGGCTCAGGCTAGAGGCTAGAGAGAGTATAGAAAGAGAGAGAGAGACTCAAGTTTAAAATCATAGACATTGTGTGAGTGAAAGAGTGAAGCTTGTATCCCATATTGACATATAGTGGATTGTTTTTTCTTTTCCGTGGAGGTAGGCAGTCAGTCCAACCATGTAAATTCTCGTATTTTTGTGGGTGTTTTTGTTCTCTATTTAATTTGTGTGGATCGTAACATACACTCTTATTTTCGATGAGTATGAGATTTGTGCGCGTTAAATCCCAACAATTAATATTAGAGCGAGATTAAAGGCTTGGTCACAAGATTGCAGTAGATATGGTGAACATCAGATATGAAGTTGAGAAGTTTGCTGGAAAGAATAACTTCTCCATGTGGCAGAGACGGATGAAGGATCTGCTGATCTAGCAAAGGGTTTCCAAGGCGTTACTTGGCAAGGCAAGGAAGGCAGAGAAGATGACCGATGACGATTGGGAGGACATTGATTCCAAGGCCGCGAGTTCGATTCGATTGAATATAAGAGACGAGGAGGTTATTCACAATATGCTTAATGTGGAGATAGTACGCGAGATCTAGCAGAAGTTGGAAGGTCTCTACATGAAGAGAAATTTGGCCAATAAGTTGTACGTGAAGAAGCAATTGTATGGACTACAGATGAGAGAATGTAAAAATCTTTTGGAACATCTTAACGTGTTTAATATACTCATTACACAGTTATCCGGGTTTGAAGTAAAGCTTGATGATATGGATAAGGCGATACTCCTGTTCGCATCGCTTCCAACATTCTATGATCATCTAGTGACGACTCTAATGTACGAGAAGAATACTTTAAGACTGGAAGAGGTCACTGGTGCTAATTTGTCACATGAGAAGATGAAGAGAGATGGTGACTCAGATGCAGACAGACTGTTGTTGACGAAGTCTAAGTCTATAATAACCCGTACAATGATAGACAGTTCGTAAAAAATCTTAAAATAAAATTTTTGACAAATAATGATAAATAAAATTCAAATTAGAATTGAAAATTAAAATTCACAAAATATCGATAATTATAAAATAACATTCACATGCTATTTTGGTTTTTTGAGAATTTTTTGAATTCCAATTTTTACAGTTATTAAAAATGTTAGTCAACGCTAAATCGTAATAAAAAATATTAAAAAATAAAAAATCTTAGTGAAGATTCTAATTGTACGATAATTCATAAAAAATATATTAAAACTTTATACCTAAAATTTTAAGTTCTTCTTAATTAAAAATTTTACATAAAAAAATAAAAAATTAAATAAGTGGAGTAGAATAGAGTAGGCCCTAAGGCTTTACTGCCGTGATATAATTTGCCTCCCATGGTAGTATATATATACACACATATATATATACATAGGCATATATTATATACACACATTACATATATATTATATACTCACACAGTGCCAACCCCACAAACCGCGACGCACCACCACCGTCGCCGGATGCCGCCGACACCACCCACACCACCGTCACCGGCCACCATTTCTCTCCCTCACTGTAATCTCTCTCTCGGTCTCTTCTCTCATCTCTTTTTCTCCCCTTAAAACATATATATATATATATATATATAGATACATATATGAAAATTTATATATACATCTTCCTATCACGCAGCAATACCACTATTACTTACTGCCACCAGTGGCTACTACCTTTTGACACCCTAAGGCTGAACGGCTTCGATCATTGGTATACTGTTTCGACGGATCCAAATCAGAATATTTTTGTTTAATACAATTTATTAATAAATTATTTTTTGAATTGATTTTTATCTTGTCAAAATTATGATCCGATCAGTTGAGTGTGTACCTCGCTGATTAGATCAACCCATTTTTTTTTGTTTTGATCAATTTCAAGTTTAAGTTATTTGATTACTAGAGAAAAGTAATGGAAAAAATAAAAAGAAAAGAAAGCAAAAAAAGAAGAAACGTTCTGGAGGTTGATGATGAACTGTTGACGGGGGATTTGTTTGTTTAGTTTAAATATTTTAGTTAGCTTATTGTTAATTATTTATTTATTTTCATGATATTTTTTTGAAATCTCGAAAGTAATGAAAAGTATAAGAAAAATACAATTTTAAAGTATTTTCATATTCTGGGGAGCTAAATAATAAATTTTAATTAAACTAATCAAGCGAATAAATTATAGTGTTTTAATTAGCTTTTATTGCTACTAGAAAGCTTCAAATTATTTGTAAGGTTAATATTTAAAAATTTTAAATCATACACTTACGTAGAGTTTTGGTTTCTTGCTAGACATTAAAATTTTGTCACCGAAAAATTAAAAATTTGGGATCGAAAATAAAGAAATAGTTTCGTTGGGTATAAGTTGAAGTGGGATGCTTAAGTATTATCTTGAACATAAATACATTATTATTTTGAATATAAATGCATGTAAAATACTTAAGTATTATATAAATGTAATATTATTTTGAATATAAATGCACGTGAGAGTGTTTAAGTATTATTTTGAACAGAAATGCATGAATTATGTTTTGAATTATGTTTTAAATTTGCTTTATATCCATGTTTTGAGGCATGAAAAATTGTGATATTATGATTTTTTTATTCAAATGCATTGGTATTGTTTTTAAAAAAATGCTATCTGCACTTTTACAAAACATAAGAATGTGAAATGAAATTTTTTTATAATATTATGCGGTTCCAAAGTGCTAAGTTATAAGGGTTTTCGGCCATTTATATAACGTTATGGGAGATTGCCCAATTATGGGTGTTGTTGCTCCATATGGGAGAAGTTTTTCGTTGAGCGTGGGTTTTTGCCTTAAAGGCTTTGCGGGTTATAAGTCCCGGACATCACATATCACTCGTATTTGGTAGAGAGTGGCTCTCATTTCATCACGTTGCTAATCCATGCATTGAAAATTGAGGTTACGGTACAGTCGAAACTCCCGGTTGTGAGGTTGACGACTACTTGGTCATTGTTGGGTATGAGTTGTGAATGAAACACAATTATTTTACATTGTGGCGGCTATACCAGAAACTTTATTTTGAGTTAGTAATTTCCATAATTTGTGATTGTTGAGCTTAAAGTGCTACTTGTACAAATATTGAGAAAAATTTGTTATAACTTGTTAGATCCTAAAACACCTGATAAGGTTATTTATGAAATTTTATGACAAGTGGATGCAATATCTTACTTTTCTTATAGAAAGTATGATGTTTTAGTAGATTGGCTGTTTTCTGTCTTGCTCATTATAATACTAACTGTACTCTTCTGTAACCTTTGTGGTTGCAGATCGCAGAGATGGCTAGAGTTGGTCTACCACAATTGTTGGGTCCATAGACTCAGGCTCGCAGTCAAGTGTCTTTTTGCTTAAATTTTTAGTAATCAAAACCTGAAGTGCGAAGTTTTGTTAAGTATATATTCAAGTTTGAATGTATGAAAAAACGTATCCATGATATGTACAACTGCTTTTGATCCTATGAACAGATAATTACAGTTTGACCGATACAATTATTCTTTGACTGTGTTTATATCACATTAAGTTTCGGCCCTAGAGAAAGGGTGTGACAAAGTCAAGCAGAGGAAGGAGTAGATCCAGTGAGGTGGGTTCCAATAAAGTGAGATATCTGTCCAAGTCACGTGCAAGGAAGAACGTGGAATACTTCTATTGCCACAAAACTAGTTACTTTAAAAGTCAATGCCAAGAATTGAAGCAGCATCAGGAAGAAAAGATGAGTGGAAAAGCATCTGCAGAATCCGTCAGTTTTCTCGAGGAATCGTCAGATAGTGAGGCAGACGGAGATGTACTTTCAGTTTTTTCAGATTTTAATTTTCTGTCAAAGTTATGGATATTAGATTCAGGATGCTCATACCATATGTGTCCAGTTAGAGAATGATTTGATTCGTATAAGTCTTGCAACTGGGGTACTGTTCTAATGGGGAATGACTCAATGTGTCGGTTAATTGGAATATGTACAGTCAAAATTAAGATATTTGACGGGGTTGTAAGGACTTTGGAGAATGTCATATTGGTTCTGGAGTTAAAGAAAAACTTGATTTCTTTGGAAACATTGGATTCTATAGGTTATGGGTTCACAGTAAAAGGTAGAGCAATGAATATTAGCAGAGATGCTATGATAATCATGAAGGACAGAAAGTGAATAATCTCTACAAATTGGTAGGGGACATAGTGGTAGGTGGAGTTACCGCTATCACACAGGCAGAATCCAGTAGGGACGACACGAGACACAGACATTTGGGGCTTAGTCAGGTTGATAAGAAGTGTATATTAGAAAGTTAAAAAAAGAGTGCAGTAATTGAGGTGGAGTTTTGTCAGAAAAGTTTATCCAGAAAACCAAGTGTTGATGGTGCAAATCAACGCAGCCAACAACACCAGCAGAATCGGTGCTGCGAAAAATCTTCAGGTCATAAAAAAGCTACGGGCAGATTAGGCAGAGATCAAAAGCAAGTAGCAGTGTCAAAAAAGGTGGAATTACCACATAAAGCTAAGACTTGGGAGTTTGGAAGGCTGCCCAAGAATGAGAGGCTGGTTGATTGCAATAGGGTCAAGTTCAACTGTGACTTGAATTTGGTCCAAGTTCATTCAATTTAATGAACAGAGAGGGTGGAGCACCTATACCCGTGAATGGGGTGCAGGACGAGGCAATCGATATATCTTCAAGATGGTGATGGTTCAGAAATTCGAGCTAAGGTGGAGATTGTTGGTTTGGTGTCTCGAATTTTGGAATCCAAGATCGGTAGGACAATCGGACAGAGTGGATCCAATATTTCGAAGGAAGCTCTCGGGTTTGTAACTGCTTGAGCGAGTAGGAGTTCGCTCGAGCGGACTTATACGCAGGAAAGTTTCGGGTTAGTGATCGCTTGAGCGGTTAGGGGTCCGCTCAAGCGGCCCACCGCAGAACAATTTGCGGTGTTAGGGTTTGTTTTAAACCTATGGGCTGCATATATAAGAGTTTTATGTTTTATAAAACGATAAAAAGATCATCTATACACTCAGAAAGGCTCGGGTTAGAGGCTAAGGAGAGTATAGAAAGAGAGAAATAGGCTCAAGTTTGAGGTCATAGACATTGTGTGAGTGAAAAAGTAAAGCTTGTATTCCATATTGACATATAGTGAATTGGTTCTTCTTTCCCGTGGAGATAGACAGTCAGTCGAACCACGTAAATTCTCGTGTTCTTGTGGGTGTTCCTGTTCTCTATTTGATTTGTGTGGATCGTAACCTATGCTCCTATTTTTGTTGCGTAGAAAATTTGTGCGCGTTAAGTCCCAACTACTACTTCATTATTTGTAGGTTGATATGGTACATATTAGTATCGATTATCTATTGAGTACCATTTTAAATTTATTTCTATAAAATATTATATATATTCAAAATATTATCTAATAACAAATAACTAGGTATAATATAAATGTTAATTTAGGCCATGTTTGGAATCAATAACAAAGTTAGCTTTTTATATAAAAATTCAGCTTTTAAACTGAATTGTTTGGGATCATCATCTTGCATGACTTTGAAAGCAACTAAAAAAGGTCAAATATTTTTTTTTTATTTTTTTTCTTCTAACATCTACTTTTTTAAATTACCCTAAATACTTTCATTTTTTTATTCCTCTTTTCTTCAAAAAAAAGTTAAATTACTTAAAAGCCAATCTTAAAAACTGTTCTGAACAGGCACTTAATATAATATTTAATTAATTAGTCTGAATTTAATTTTTATTTTGTTATTTACATTAAACTAACTAATATGATCTATCATAGAGATAAATTTAATATTTAATATTTTTATGATGAGTTATTATTTCCTAGTTTTTATAGTCTAACTCTCTATATTAAAGTTATTTTTTATTTGAATACACATGCAACATGCAGTATTTAAAAAAATTGACAAGATAATATCAAATTATTAAGTAACAACGGAGTATTATGTAGGTAATATCAAATGGTATTTTGGATCAATAAATAATTATAATTTATACTATGAGTGTTTGAAAATACTATTGTTAGTAACTTATAGATTGTAGTTTGTAGCAGAAATTGTGAGTGCTTGAAAAAAATTATAACTTGTAGTTCAAATAGAAAAAATAAAAAAACTTGAAAAGGGAGGGGGGGGAAGGAAACAAAAGTCTAAGAAATAAATTAAAGTTATTTTTTATTTGGATACACATGCAACATGCAGTATTTAAAAAAACTGACAAGATAATATCAAATTATTAAGTAACAATGGAGTATTATGTAGGTAATGCCAAATGATATTTTGGATCAATAAATAATTATAATTTATACTAGGGGTGTTTGAGAATACGACTACTACTAACTTATAAATTGTAGTTTGTAGTAGAAGTTGTGAGTGTTTGGTAAAAATTGTAACTTGTAGTTCCAATAGAAAAAAAAGTAAATAAAAATTATAGCAAAAGTTATAAATGTTTAAAAATAAAATTAGTAGCTGAAACTTAACCAAATACCCCCACTATGCAGGGCACTTTTTATTTCATAACCATCCAACAAAGGTCAATTACCATGCTCTCACTATAAAATTTAGGGTATATTACACTTAAACCATTTTTATTTAAGGGTTATATCACTGTCACCTCCTCTATTTTTTGAAATATCACTGTACCTCTTTACTTTTTAATTTTTGTAATACTTTGGTCCAAAAGTTAACTTTCTGTTAACTTTTAAACAGAAAAATAGTATTTTCACACTTACACTCAATGATTTCTTTGTTTTCACACTTACACCCCTTATTTTCTTTGTTTTTGTTTTTTTTAATTACAAAATTTTATTTAAAATTTTTTAATTAAAAAAAAAAATTTACTAAATACCAAAATAAGTAAAATAAAAACATAAAATTTAATTTATTAATTTATTTTTATTTTTAAGTTTTTATT
>JAOTRH010000025.1:3476351-3505334 GCA_034768845.1 Heliamphora exappendiculata
TGGCCAATTCAATTGCAATTGAATTCTGCTATTGAATTCTGGAATTCAATGACCAATGAATTCACAGATTCCAACAAATTCATCGTTTCTATGTCCCACTTGTTGAGTCCCCTTTATGAGTTCTAAAATTTGCCCTAGTGAGTAGTCTTTTTCTCTTTAATTTTGCTACTTTATTTATTTTGCCTTTTTTTTTATTTACTTTGGTTGGAAAAACTGGACAACTTCCAAGCCCAATTCTTAAAGCGTAAAAATTAAGTATGCGCAAATGGATACTGGAGCGGAGGCAACATAGGCCCAGCGGGGCAACCTGTGCTCCCTCTGAAAATGTAAAAGCACATGCAATGCCCGTATAGTTTTTTATTTTTACCTATTATTGTATTTGTAGGGTGCTAAAAATGTTAAAAATACCTCTTATACCTTTATATTTTTGTATTTTTTTCTATTATTGTATTTATGCTCCCACAAAATCACACCATACCCCTTACTAATGAATGCTTAAATTTTGTACTCATCTCATGATTGATTGTGAAATAAGGTTTCTCGTCGTTCTTGGAGTTGTGCTCCCACTTCTTTGAATTCCTATATCTGCTAATGAATGGATATTTCATGAAACTAGATAAGAGGTAAGAGGCAACTGATTAGTTTCGAACTCAGGGTCTTAACAGAATTTAACATTTTTTTTTATAGGTAAGCAGGAAAGGGACACCAGGATTTAAATCCTGGTTATGGGTATGGGTTTGAAGGCTCTTGCCAATTCAGCCACCCTTCTGCTAAAGAAGTTTCTGGACAAAAACATAAAAGGCGAATTAGATTAGGAAAGAAAGAAAAGAAGAAAAGAAAAAGAAATTACATGTTCCACCATAGCATCAACTTGTTTTGTAGTGCATGAATCTTCTATCTAGCTTCCAGCATTGTTAAAGTCACTGCATTTTTTGAATGATATTCTTCGCTTGATGGAGTTGTATGTGTGACCATTGAACTTCTTTCTATAAAAAAACCAGGCTGTTTAGGCTGAGACAGTATTGCCCCCTCATTACCTAGCATCAAAACCACAGATGACACTGTTGGCCTGTCTGCTGGGAGTTTCTGGACACATAGCAAACCCACCTGAACACATCTTAATACTTGTGATTCAACACATGAGTCCTTTAAACATGGATCCATAACTTCCAAGGCCTTGTCTTCAGTCCACAACAGCCATGCCTAATAACAATTAAAGAATTCATGTTTTTTGGTCATGAGAGAGAGAGAGAGAGAGAGATGTAGAGAGAGAGATGTTTACATGTCCCAAAAGGCTGTGATAGTTATCTGGGTGAGAAAACCCTCTGTTCCTTTTGCCACTCACTATTTCCAACATAAGGACACCAAAGCTAAAAATGTCAGATTTCACAGAAAATGTACCGTCAACTGCATACTCTGGAGACATGTAGCCGCTGCACGATATTTATAAAACATAAGTCCTAAATTAGAGTAATTCCCTGTACACAGAAAACCAACCACAGATGATGCATGGATGGCCAGGATTTTATAGATGTGTTGGTGAGACCTGCTTCTAAAAAATCATGGCTATTCATACACTACTTGTGGCCGGTTTTTGCGTCCGTAGAATAATATGGGAACACATTATTCAGATTTAAACTTTGCAGAACTTACTATGTTCCAACAACTCGATTTGTTTTTGCATATATTTCGTCCCCTCTGAAAATCCTTGCCAAGCCAAAGTCTGAGATTTTTGGGTTCAGGTTGTTGTCTAGTAAGATGTTGCTTGCTTTGAGATCCCTATGAATTATTTGCAGTCTGGAGTCTTGGTGAAGATAAAGAAGCCCTCGTGCAATCCCAAGAGCAATGTTAAAGCGCTTAGCCCAAGATAACAGCTTGCTGTTACTTTCATCTGCACAATTACTCCTTGTAAATCTATTTCTCACTTCTATTTCACCATATACAAACTAGAAAAAACTATTAGGCCATTGCACACGACTAAGCAAAATAAAGGTGATAAATAATCCAAGCAAACTAAAGGGTAATAGGATCAAACCAAATATAAAACAATCCAAGCTTTTGTTGGGCATGAATTCATAGATTAGCATCCTTTCTTCCCCTTGAACACAGCAGCCCAGAAGCCTGACAAGATTCCTATGCTGGAGTTTGGCAATCGAAACAACTTCATTTTTGAACTCTTCAAGGCCCTGTTGTGAACTCTTTGAAAGCCTCTTCACTGCTACTTCTTGTCCTGTAGAAAGATTGCCCTGCATAACATATTTTCATTGAAAGATGCATTATCTCATTTTTTAGTTAGCATCACACTTTCTAGTTAGCAATATGTACAAGTGTATTTTGTGTCAGCTTAGATCCTCTATTCCGAAAACTTTATGTCCTTTTGTTCCAATACATTGTGAGCCATCAGATCATGTAAAAATCTCATGCACGAGAATGTCGATACATTATCCAACTAGCTGCAATGAATTGGAACGAAGGAACAGAGATTTTTCGGAACAGAAGATCTTGTGCCATTTTGTGTAGCCCAACTTACCTTATAGACATGACCAAAGCCACCCCCTCCCAGCATATTTGCTTGGGAGAAGTTGTTCGTAGCGGTCACAATAGTAGCCAGGTCAAATGAAGGTAACTCCCAGTCTTCACCTGAAATAGATTGTACTTGTTTGAAGAACTGCATAAGAGAATCTATTAAGGAGAAAAAAAAAGAAGAAGAAGAGGAAGTACGCTCACCTCTTCTCATTGTTCTCTTCTTCCAGATAGCACACCAATATATCAGGCCCAGTATAACCATTGCAGAAATGGTTGATATCACCAGGATTATCACCATTTCCTTTTTCTTTTCTGAACTTCTCATCGACTCTAAAACAGTCAATATTATAATTAATTATATTGTGAAGTTTTCCTTCTATGGTAAAGCATCCAACTCTTCACTTCATGTTCTGTATTTTATTATTCTAGATTGAGCAGTCAAGGATTATAAAACAGGAGCATTGACGCTTGAGTGCATAAACATTGATTTTTCAGATTCAAGGGACCAGATAAATGGAGGGATTTAATTGTTTTATACAATAGGATAAGATAAATAGTGGGATTAGGTTGTATTAGTTACACGGTGAAATTTGATTATATTTTTTATAATTGAATCATAAGATATAATTATTTTTATTCATTGTATAAAATAAGAAATAGTTCAGAAATTTTAATCCCCCACAATACTCCAATCTATAGTATTAGTCATCTCTCTATTTAATATTTTACATATCGTATAACTTAACCAATGGTTCAATAGAGAAGTTTTAGTTGAGCAAACAAACGAGGGACTGATTTGCACTAAAACTTTTAATGCAATCCAATTCCGAGTTATTGGAATATCAACGAGGCCAAAGGATACAGAATCAGAATTACCTAGTTCGGAAGCTGCCAACCGTATATAGATATCCTGCCCAGTGTCTTTGTTAATGAAATCTCTGATATCAATTAGATCTCCAAACCACATTAAACAGCCACGCCCCCCTGCAGTGATGTTTGAAGTAGCATATGCGGTACAAGAACATTTCTTCAGGCATTCCACCCTGCATTCCTTGAGACTCATGCTCTTGTTGAAGGAAAAGTCCAAAAGATCAGGCAGCTTCACACCCCCAACCTTCAAAAACCCTTCTCCATCTTCACAGTTTAATGGTGTTCTCCTCTTGCACCCACTAGACCAGTCCAGCCCTTCCCAGTCTAGTTCTGATTTGCGAATGAACCCTGTCAAACACCCGCAGATTTCTGTGTTGTAAATTCTGCAAATGCCATTAGCACCACACTGCTTGTAATTGTCACATTGGTCATAAGGCACAAAGTATACGAGTGCCCATTCAGTGCTCCTTTCTGCTAGAATATAACGTTGGACTAATCCCAATTGGTTCAGTGTTACTCGGGTAGTGCCCGAGTACTTGGAGGTCTCGGACAGACTATACAAGTTGTTCGCATTAAGAACCAAAATGGGCGAGAAAATTGGATTAGGGACTGAAGGAAGGCCATTGAATTGAATTCCGTTCCATGGACCGCTGCGGAATTTCTTGATTTCTCCCATGCTGATAACCATCTGGGGTACGACATCGGAATGAACCTTGTAGGTGAACTCTCCAGCAGATGGGTCACTGGGGGTTTTCCATGATGTCAAGTATTGGTCTTGACCAGTTTCCCCATTCCATCCCAACTTCATACCTGCAGGCAACCAAGTGTTTGATGGGTAATTGAAGCTCTGCCATAGATAGCTCTCTGATGTTGTGTCGTTCTTGTCCGTTAGTACAAGGTTTCCAGAATCTAAAAGCTGAGCAAATAGGGTTTCAGTTTCAGCTGCACTTGATGAGTTTGAAGACCAAATGATGTTCCCTGTTTGGCTGACAAGAATAAGCCCTCCAATTTTGCTTACAGTCAAGGTTCCAGATGAATCTTTGATTGGGTTTTCCTTATTTGCGACCCAAACAACTGTGTCTGGGATGTTTTTGTGCCATATTCCCAGGTACCTGTTTTGGGAGCTGCCAGGATGGAAGAAGCCAAGTTCAAACCTCTGGCCTGAGGAAACTAAAGTGTCCCCGTCGTGGATGGACTGGTTCAGGACTATGCAATCGAATGCAATGGAGAATTCAGAGAAGATCGATAAAGAGATCACAGCATAATACAGGGTGAAAAAAAATTGATGATTTTCCATCCACGCTTCCTCCTCGTAGGCAAAAAAGTTGGAAAGCAGTTTTGCCTATTGATTGAACTGAAACTTTCATAAAAAAACAGAAACAGCTAAGCCCAGAAAATGGCGACTGGCTAAATCATTATCAAGCCAGACCTGATCAACCCGCGTTCTTCACCTGACACTTCATTTTTTCTTCTTTATCTTCTCCTGCCATTTTCTACTATTTCAACCCCCGTTCACTTGGACGTTTTGAAGTTTGAAGTTGAAATCTACAGCATCGTTTACTTTGAAGGTTTTCTTAGGGATGGCAATTGGGTGGTGCGGGGACAGGGCCAGGGATGAATTTTTTTATTCCCGTTTCTTATTTGATCGGAGGATAAACGAGAAAAAATATTAAAAAAATAGTAGGAAACGCTGTGGGAATAAAAATATTTTGTAGATAGTTTTTAAGGTTTAAAAAAGCGTTATTAATAAAAGTTATAAATAATATAATAAATAAAAAATAATAGTTAATAAGTCAATATAACTAAAAATACAAAATGTAAAAAATAGAAAAAAAAATTAGAGATAAATATAATATTTTAATATTTTGAACTTATTATATTGATCAAAATATATATTTTATACATTTATTAATATTTTAAAAATATTTATTTTATATAATTATGAACGGTCGAAAAAAAATGGGACAGAAAATCAAATACCGTTCTTACCGTGTTTGTTATCGGGAATAGAGAAAATTTAAACAAAACAAGACAAAAACATACGAAAATGGAAAAAAAAAATTATCATATCTAAGTTTACTCAATTATTTATCACGCAACCAAATATTCTCTCTCCACATTTAGAATGGTCAGGCATTGGCCTTCGAGTCCTGCTTTTCCACTAAGTTTTTTGGTTGGCGGTTGGGGTAGGTGGGGTGTGTGAATTCATTTACTTCTAAATTTTGAAACATTGGCCCAAAATGTGGAGAACAAATCCTGATTTGATCTTCAATATGTGGTTTGACTCTTCTATTTTCACTTTATTTTCCAAACTCATGCTTCTATTTCCATCACGGTAGTGGCGAAGCTATGTAGGGCACTATCGTTCCCAACTATGTTAGAAATTCTTAATTATTATATGGGATTCAATTAATAAATTATATTTCTATAGAAGAGTGCCTCCTACTATGGTAAAAAAAAAAGAGTATTATATAGCATTTAACAAGTAAGTTATATTAAGACTCTGTTTGTTTTGATGTAAATATATTTAGGTAAAATATTTTACTTAATTTTTATTATTTGACTAATAAATAAGTAGTATATATAATTTTGAAAAAAAAAAAGAGAACAAGTAAACAAACGTTCTTTCATGTTACTCTATATCTCAAATCAACTTTGTATGTGAATAACAAACTATATGAGGTTTATTTAATGAAGGTAAATTTTATCATCAAAATATATTCAAAAACTGAGTCCTTGGAACCGCACAGCAGCGTTGTGCATTGCCTAAGAGTGTTTTGAGACATTATTCTAAAAAACATAGAATAACTTCCAAAAACCTCTCCAAATCTTGGAATTGATTTTTCTTGTTTTTTTAGTGATCATCACTTCGCCACAACTTAGGGCTTAGGCACTGTTGCAAATAAGCCCACATTTGACATTTAGGGCTTTGTTAGGAAAAATAAAAAAATAATAATAACTGTTTTATTTTTCTGTCTGTGTTCAATTGTTAAAAAAAAATTACACTCCTACGATAATAGTTTTCCTGAATAAAAGTCTTTGCAAAAAAGATCGTGTAACAAATATAGGATTATGCATTACGGATTTCGAAAAACTGCAAACTAGTTTTTCTACTTTCTTACTAATTAATCATGTAATGGAAATTAATCTTTTATATAGATATATATATATTTTGTCTTCTTTTTTTTCACTTCAATCACTTTCTTGTGTGATTTTCTGAGCAATTAAACAAAACTTATATAAATCTAAAGAGGATATAGACATTTCTAATTTTTAGATTGCAAACAAGCTCACACTTTACAAGGTTCTTATCTTGCCTATTTTAACAAGAAATGATAATACTACAAAAATACCTAGGAATTGTATTGCCTAAATTAGTGAATGATATTGTCTTAAATTAAAGAATGGACCATTCATCCCATTGGGGGAAAAAAAAAATCGGTTTTGGTACAAACTTTATACAAACAGCTCGTTTGAATTGAATAATTTAAAAAAAAATAAAAGAATTTATATCTTTCTTAATTACTCGCTTGGATTACTTAAATATGAGAGAGAGAGAGAGAGAGAGAGTTTTATTTTAATGACTACTTATTGAATTTCTTAAAAAAAATAGAGACTTAAAGAGAAAGAACTCTCAAATTTTAGAATATCAAACTAATCTTTCAAAAAGAAATTCAAAGCACGCACATTATAAAATTAAATTAGTAAATAATATTAAACACTTGTTTATTTTTTTTACTAAGGTTAACCAAACAAGATATTATAGAAATAACTATCTTTTATTCTATTTTCTCTCTTATTTATCCAAACAAAATTACCCAAATGTGATGAAAATAAAACATAATATTTTCTTCTTCTTTTTTTCCTCTTATAACTTAAAAGTAATTTTTTTCTGTTCGTTTCTAAGTTGCCAAACGGACTATAGAGAGTTCAAGGAACACAAGCCAAAACAGCTCGAGTGTCATGCACATAACCATCAAGGGACAAGGGCAATGACAATTACCAAAGGCAGTTATAGCCTGAATTTCAGTTCACAAGCAAAAGCTGAATTTTATACATCAGAAAAAGTGGGAGAAATAACTCTCTTGAAGTCTTAAAGAAAATGAAAATCCCAGAAATTCATCACACCATACAACACTTTGAATACAAGTGAGAATTAGTTGAGAGAGAGAGAGAGTGAGAGTGAACAACAACGGTTCTATTACATCTGATGATACACCCATAAGTACTATCTAATTAATTCTCGAACGCCTTCTAAACTTTCTGCAGCACCAAAAGAAAAAAAACCCGACGCAAGTAATGTTTGGAGATTCAATGAAATATCAGAAGCAACTGCGGCACAAAACAGAAGTATCAATAAAACAAAAACAAAAAGAGGCGGCTATTATATATAGAGAATGTTTGGTGTAATTAAAATTATGAACTTATAAGTTATAGCTAAAAAGATGTAATTATGATTTCAAGCAAAAGTCATAATCAAACAGTAGAATTTGTATTTATTGATTTAAATTAAAAAATTATATGTAAAAGACTATAAGCACAATTGTTTGGTTTTTAAAAAATTTCACCCGGAGCGTGACGAAGTCCCCAAGAAAAAGAAATTTGTCACATTAAAATGCATATTTTACTTTAAAACAAAAAACAAAACAAAAAAAAGAAAGAAAGAAAGAAAGAAAAGGCATACCAGAAGTTGAGCCCAGCTCTTAACTCAAGAGGATCCAGCTAGGTATCTGCCACTAAAGCATGCAACGTATTAACTAATCAACTTCATAATCAGGGGAGCCCAAGATTAACAACACTAAATCATTATGTTAAGCTCCATTCCTCATTGAGGCACAACATATCAATGTCCCAAAGAAACATTGAACCAAGGTTCCCAAACTAAATAAGAATTATCGAGCCTATCTCGGCTATGTCCAAAATGAAAACTCTATAACAAAATGGTACAGCAGAATGAGTAAATTATAAGTGAAACTTGTAAATATTATTTCACTGATATAAAAATATTCCTTCAGAGTGTACATATTTCTACCATAAAGATAATTTATATACCAAGCCACCCAGACCGCTTTAGAATGGGCTCCCAAAACTAGGACAATTACCACCCTCCCATTTAAGCAATAAAATTGCCCAAATCAGTCTGCATTTGGAAACATTAAGATAGTGTTTGGTTCAATGGGATAGTTTTACATAGGAATAGAATGGAATATAAAATGGACTTAGAATGGAATAGGCATTTGACTAAATGAGGAATATTGAAATGGGTACTCCAACGGAATCATCATTTGATTCAACTATTCATTCCAATAAACCAAACATAGCTTAAATTAAACAACTACAAGAATTGACACGAACAACAAGGTACTCATGCAAATACATTACTCCCAAGTCCCATGCATTCTTTTTCAATTATTGATCCCAGAAAAGCACACTTGCAAGGAAATCTATCAACAAACAAAGATGCAAAATATCCATAGAAGAATGGCAGATGCCAATTAGAATGAAAATTTTCAAAAACAAAATAAAATATGTTTCAGATTTTTGGTGCAAGATCTCTTCCGCGTGTATAAAAAAGAACTTCCATGAATTCAACCATGTATACTCTCAAACATCTCCATTCTCTCAAACTTCTGCTTTGAACATAAAAGTCACTGAACCTATATAAATGAGTTTTACCCCAAAAAAAAACTGATAAACATGATGCCACACGACAGATTCTACTTTTGATCTCACTGAGATTTGCAACAAAACAAACTATACAATACACTTTTCTCTATTAAAAGAAAACGAAACAATGACTCTTAAGGAGTAGTCTGTCATCAATCGTCTCCATGGAGTGTCAAACGGAAAATTATTAGATACTCTTGGAGTACTAAATGGCATTGCCTAGGTAGTAGGCTTGACAAATGAAAATGTTTGATGCACACAAAGTGGTCTTTTTTTGTCTTCCACCTATTCAACAAAAGTGAATCAACACTGTCCCACACAAAAATGTTTTCCGCTAAAGCATTGGATGAGAGCAGCACGTAGGCAATGCTGTTAAGTGCATGGAGCCTGATTATTTTTGGGGGTCCGATTCATGACCCAATCCGTTCTAGAAGCATCACGGTTTAAAATGGATTTTTTGTGAGGATTACTTTGTGAGCGCTTCGATTTGGACTGACCCATTTTTGGTTTCTGACCCAATTGTAAGTCTTTATATTTGTTGGTTCGGTTAGAATTTGTCAACTCCTATAATTTGTCTCGCCTCTTTTCATAATGAAAGCGCCGCAACTCCATGGACACAGCACTAGTTTTGGGTGAACCACGTAAATCGTGTCTTGTGTGTCATTGCATTTTTTCTCATTTGCTATTTTTTATTTTCTGCCATAACAAATGTCGCATGGTACTCTAGGACTATTGAATAATTATTCGTGTCAAATATATTTGGCTGTCAAGGGTTTAAAATTTAGAATATATTAAGTCATGCACACATCTAACAGGCATGGGAACATTTTCAAGAGATATTTGAAGTGTTATCTGAACTGACTCAAATACAATGCCTCACGCATTGGGATATTGTTGATCTGATTGCTCAAGGAATATATTGAACTATTGCATCCTCCTTTTGGCTAGTAGAGCCCATTAAATGGCTAAGCAGTTGGGGCTTTCCTATCCTCATCCATGGCTACAAATGCGGAGTCCCTAAAGATTGATCAACACATACCCTACCAGCAGGATTGTTGCTTCTTATATGCATTACCAACAAGGTGATATTAGTGATTCAAAAGCTACTGCCCGCCATGCGAATACCTCATTCAACTTCAAATCATTGGATACACAAGCAATAGAATCCAAAAAGAAGCTTTAACCTTTCCATTGTGTTTTACCACCAAAGTTTTTTTTTTTTTTTTGGCTAATAAAGCTATTAAAAATTGCAACCATGCTCTAGCCCAAAAACGTAGTCATATTCAAGCTACTGTGAAAGCAAAGGCAAACCACCACATCATTGATAGTACGCAATCTTACGTTTTTGAAAAACGTTTCTGTTACTCCAAAGAAATGCAAATAGGACTTTGGACCAAAAAGACCAGTAAGATTGCTAGAACATGCAAAGCTTTTACAACAAAGTTGGGTTCAACTTTATTACAACCTATAGTCCAACATTCACAACCACATTATTCAAACAGTCTCTAATGCATGAACGGCAAGGAAAAAGAATATCAGAAGGAAAGGTTTGCATATAGGGTTATTACAGTAACTCTCCACTTAGAGATACCTGTTTGGTGTTTTTATTATTTTGCATTCTTGAATAGCGTTTGTAAAGTCGCAGTATGAGATCAGAAAGTCATTTTCTAGACATTTTTATTCTTAGGAATTTCTATTTTCTATAGTCCCTATTTTGGTTCTGTTTCCTTTAATTGTTTTCCAATCTGATTAGGATTCCTTTTATTCGCCATCAATCCAGCTTCGTATTTGTTTAGAAACTAATTAATTTGATAGATTTTGAGCTAATTATAGTTTTTATATTGGATGGGGCAATTTTAAAGAAATTCTCTACAGTTTGTAGGATTTTCCAGTGACTAGATAAAGGACAATACGAATGTTGAGTTGAATAAAAAAACACTTCTTCCTTAAAGGAGTCCTGAAAGATTCTAACAGTTTTGAGTGTGGATCTCAATTCTCAAATAGCCTTGAGGAATAGACAATCTTCTTTGTATTTATCTTTCTTCTTTGTTGAGTTTTAGCCAATTTAAATCAGTTAGCAGTACTTGAACATTCAAAGTATGAACCAAAGGCTTGACATCCATAAATACAAATGTTAGCCTTATCCTCCTTTCTATTCCCAAAACAACTACTTTCCTTTGCCATACAAACCAACAATACAAAAATACTAGGTTGTCTTGTGTCAATCCACCAGCGCAATTGCATCTCCAAACGTATTTTATTCAATCCAGCAGGTATTTGACGACATCTAGTTTCCCTTTGTTTATTGCAAAAATAAAAAAAAAATAATAATAATAATAATGATGTGTCGTTCATTCTAATCAGCTATGCTTAAACACTGAAACAATCATATGGATACTACATTGGCTATGGTTCTGTTAGCAACATCCCTTGTCACATTGAACAATTAGCATCAATCCCATTACTTTTTATTAGGGCTATGGTTCTGCTAGCAACTCATGTACTCCGCGATAAGGAATACACTAATCAAACCATGGACAAATTCAAGCAACTTTTTCTTAAATCCAAAAGATCTTTTTATAGGCATTTACCCCAATCCAATCGAGGGATTGAATTCATTATAAAAACATGAGTTTAATTAGTCGATTTATTAGTAAACCGGGAAAAATATTATCTAGACGAGTAAATAGATTGACCTTAAAACAACAACAATTAATTACTGTTGCTAATCAAGCTCATAATTTATCTTCTAGGCTTACTCAAAGTGCGCAATGTGACTTTCATTGTAGATGGTTGTCACCAATATTTCTCAATGGAAAGGATAGATATTGCATGTGAACAAGGAGGTCAACATAAAGCATGTCAGAACAACCAGTTTTCAAATTATCAAGCACGTTCTTCACTACTCAAAAGATTTTTTGAAAAATCCTAATCTGTATCACAAAAGAGTTAGCTTCTAAAGAAGCCCGATGCAAATTGACCCAATAACAAGCCAACATATGACATGCATCAAGAATAATTATAGTGCATTTCCTGACAGCAATTTTACCTTCTAGACTTTAGGAAAACCTGGACCACCCCACGAACAAACTGCACAACTTGTATTAGTTTCTGCAACTACTAACTCATTTATCTGCAACACTATAAAGAATGCACCTCTTTATTTTACATTCTCATACTTCACAATAATCTTAGCACCATCGATCTAGGAGTCCCCACCAATCTAGATGCTCTGTTCTGTTAAATAATTATTTTCTCAAAGTTTCTTTTGGTCATATATATTCATTTTTGTTTCTTGGTACATACACTGATCAATATGAGATTTTCATACTCGGACGCCATAGAATTCGGATGTTCATTAATAAAAAAAAAGAACTACTCTGTGACAAGGACAAACCCCTAATACTGATTGGCTATTATCAAATCCAATGAAAGCAATTAAACAGAATGTGCTCACACACACAAGCAACCACTAGTTCAATCAAAGAAAATTGCTACTTACCATGGAAAGAAACCCAAAAACTTACTCAGAATTCATAGAGTTTCACCATACAAACACCAAATGGCATATCAATTATAACATCATAATCAACTAGGGAAGAAAACCCAAACCTTTCCGGTCATCGCCGGCATCGTGGTACTCCGGCTCCTCCTCATCCTCCGCTCCTGACGCCACAGAGACTTCAGGCTCAGTACCAACATAAGCACCACCGTCTTTCTCATCCGGGTACCTCACAACCACCACCGGACACACACAGTGGCGCACGCAGTAATCGCTGACGCTCCCGAGCCGCCCATTATTCCCTCGCTTCGTCGCACCAAACCCTCGGCTCCCCATAATCAACGCACTCAACCCTAGCCTCTCCACCTCCAAGCAAAGCCTTTCCTTCATGTCATGATCCTTCACGATGTGGATCTTGAACGGAATCTGAGCCTCGACCAGCGGATGCGCCAGGTCGGAGGCTTTGGTGATGGTGAACGTATCGAAGTCGTCTTCGAGCTTCCGCTGGGACTCCTCGTTAGAATCGGCGACGGAGAGGTCGACGGAGCCCCAGTCGGCGCCGTAGAGGACGGAGGTGGGGCGGACGTGGACGAGGATCACAGCGTCGCCGGGGCGGAGGTAGTGGTGGACCGCCCATTTGACGGCGAAGGCGCTTTCGTCACTGAGGTCGACGGCGATTCCGATCCGGCGTTGGGCGCCGGCGGTAGGGGTGTTGGTGGCGGAAGGGGTGGTTGGAGGAGGGAAGCGTGAGGGGGAGGACTTGACTTTGATGGCGGCCAGAAGTGGTAAGTCGGAGTCCGGCGGTGTCGGCGGCTGCATGGTGAGAATCCCAAAAATTAAGGTTGAACTCTTCGCCGTCCGATCGTTGACTGTATGTGAGTTTTGAGGACTTCCCTATTTCTTCTCTTGCGTGTCCCAGCGAATCAGCGATAGTGGCAAGCAACCCAGATAATAGAAATAGTATTCTCTAGATCATGGTTCCTAATACCGCATCGAACGGTTATCAAAAATATATTGGTAAATTTTTAAATTTATTATTTTAGAATTTTATATATTTTTTGAAAATTAATATTTAATAATAAATAATTTAATATATTATAAATATTTATCTAGTATAATATTTTAACAAACTAATCTTAATTAATTTTTATTTTTATTATTTGTAATGAGATAGTTAACTTAAAATGATATAAATTTGACATTTGAGATTTTTAATAATGATTTATTATTAATTAGTTTTAAAATGCTTCCTTTATCTTATATTTTAAATTTGAATTAGAGTATAAAAATAAAATATACAAATAAAAAATAAATTTTTTTTTTAAATTAAATATGAATTGGTATTTATTTTGGGGTGTTTCGGAAAATTTTTGCTACTAACTTTTAACTTTCTGCTACTAATTTTAGTTACAAGTAATAATTTTTTCAAATATTAATAATTTCTACTACAACTTTTAATTATTTTTTTTTTATTTCTATTTTAAATTACAATTTTTACCTAACACTCACAACTTCTACTATAAATTATAATTTATAAGCTACTAATATTTTCAAACCACCCCCTCGATATTTTTTTTGTAAGGACTAGTATTGCCTAGTACATTCTATAAGTTCGGTACAAATTAATATTTTGATCAGTATAAAATCAGCTAATTAGCATATTAATTTATGCATTTGTATGTATATGGCGTCAAAAGTAATCACTCAATATAATTGTACCATTCAAATTAATTTGATGCATTGCATGAAATGATTAGTAAAATTTACTTGAAAAAATGAATGCCTAGAATAAAGTTTTTCCTTACAAGCTTTTTTTTTTTCCAACCAAAACTCTAATAATCATGAACAATTTTCTTATAGATTTTTTCTATTTTTCAAATTATTATAAAAATACCTTTTAATTATTTTTAATAAAAATTAAATGTTATAATCGTTCATCTTTCAAATATTTTATCAGCCTTTTTTACAGAAAAATTAAACTTATCCCGAAAGTTTTTTCACCAAAATTGATGAAAAACTTTTGATGATAAATTATTTTTTTAGTTGATTTAAGTTTGATAAAAGATAAGGGTTTGGATTTGGCTATTTTTAGAAAAATTCTTATTATAGCATTATTTAAATTTATCAAATTTAAATTTGATTTAAAGAAATTATGGGGATGCCCTTACATCCCCCATTTCTTGGTTTGGACCCTCTAGTTGTCTGTGATGGGCCAAGAAAATAAGGGCTTGGATAATGGATATACTGAATTGAAAAAGGGCCATCCTTTCAAAAACTATTGTTTTGTTTGGGCCCTGGAGAGACCATAATGAGATGGTGATACTTGTGTCCTATTAAAATAAATCCATTTTTTTTATTATTTTTAGTTTTTGTGGGTTTATTAAAATATGAAAAAAGAAAATTTATTCTGATCCATCTAATCGCTGTTTATTGGGCGGTAGACAATACACACATCAAAAATATAAATTTCTAATGCACAATGTGTGTGTGTGTATGGTAATATCATATTTTAGATATTTATATATTTTATACGAACATTGATATATTTGTTGTACATTGCTCATTGCCTAGTGAGTAGCGGTTAATATTTTTATTTTACTTTTTCGATGCGTATATTCAAGCCAAATTAAAAGGTAAAAAAATTAACCCAATAATAAAAAGGATCAAAAAACTAAAAGGTAAGATTTGGCTTAGGAGATCTTTTGTCCCTAAGAAGTTTTGCATTTTTATGTGGGTGCACAAATTCCATAGAATATATTTTGAGATTCTTGTGTGCTTACATAAAAAGCATCAATTTCTAATACACTGAGACAGAAGTAAATAAAATTTTAAGAGCACCAGATGGTAGTTCAAAACTTGGTATTTGCATAGTCTTAGACCAAGCTACATGTAACACTCAATTGAAATTCTTTTATCTAAGGTTAGTTTTGTGAGCAAAAATATTCAATGCACTTGAAGTAAATTTAAGTAGTGTTCTAATTTCACAATTATTAGTGTGTTTAGTGGGTTTATTATTTTTTTTAATTATTTTATCCAACGTATGAATATGTGTCATCTAGTGATTTAAAAGTAATAATGTTCCAAAAGTATTGAATAATTATTCCAAATTTGGATGGCTAAATTGAAGACCACAAATGAATTTCTCATTTCTAAGAATCTCATATCTAGTAATGTGACACACAGTGTAATTATTTGGATAATTCAAAAACCCTATTCAGTGAAGAAAAATTAAAATACATTTCGTGCATATTTAATTGACTAAATTAAACATGAGATTGAATTATATATCAAATGTGACTATATTTTTTTTATTTGAATTCAACAAATAGTGAAGGGATTATCAATTTATTAAATTACTAATCTCACAAAATATGATATATACAATATTTAAGATAATATAGTATTACTAATTTATTCATTATTAGTCCGATGGAACAACTTATCAAGTGAGATTATATATTTTTTTATTATTAATTCGATCAATTAAATATAATATTAAGTGGTTTTTTTGACTATTATTTCAAATATAGGAATAAAAATGAGTTTTTATTTAATTTTTTAAAAATAACATTTTTTATTATATGCACATGTCATGTTTTCAATTTCACTCAAATGAAGTCTGGAGCATGTGAGAAACAAAAACTGATAAAGTGTTTTTTTTTAACTTCAATAAGAGTGTATTATCAATAGTTGTTTGTTACTGACAACTAAAATGAATAAATAATTTTAATTTTTGAGTTTTAGAAGTGCAATTTTATGCAAAGTTTTTTTATGCTTGATATATTGATAATACTCTTTCCTTAATTTGTTTTGGAATATTGTTCTTGTACCCATTTGTAAAACATAAAAAAGTGATATATTTTTTAAAAATATAAAGCAATCATATCAAAAGAATAAAGTACTAAAGATCACCTTTTAAATATATACATGTGAATAGTATAATAGAAATTAATTTAGAAAAATTTAAAAATTAGTTATTTTTTTAGATAGTATAAAAGATTTAGTTCCGTAATTTTTATTTTAAGAGATTTAATCCTATCAAATATGAAATAATTATACTATGTCTAATTTGTTCCCATTTGAGAGTTAATTTTTTCTATTTTGAACAAGCGAAAAAATTTAAGTAATACATTTATTAAACCATCATAATTGTTGAGAGTAGAAAGTGATACATTTTCATTTAACTAATATATCAGTTTTATGAACTGATAAATGTATCACTTATTGCATTAGACTAAAATTATGAAAAAAATTATAATAAAATTAAAACTCTATTATCAATTAATAATATGATTTATACTAAAATTACTCAATAATTTAACCTACTTTTTTAATTCTTAGATTAGACAGTAATTTCAGATTACTAGAGAGGAGTGAAAGAGTTAAATTTCCCCTTAATTTACAAAAATAATTCTAATTAAAATGAGAAACTGAGTGTCACATTCGTATTCAATGGACAAAATTATGAGAGTTTGGAATTATATTTCTTTTTTCTCTTTTAATTAGTTTTAAATACTTGCGATAAACGAGCTCTGTTTGTATAAATGTTATTATTATTTTTTAAAAACTCAATTTGATTTATTAGTATCTAATTATTTTTTATCTAAAAAAAACAAATATTAATTAATATTACTTTAGTAAGAACACTTTCCTTAGATGCCACAATTTCTATAGATAGAAAAATTAATAAACAAAACTACATATGAACTTAAAATGAAGAAAATAATATTGGAAAATATCGATTTTAAAAATGGTTTAACATGATTTTTAGTTAATTTTGAAGTTAAATATACTCATGATATGTTAATCTTTTTTAGTAATTTCAAGTACTAGTTTGTTCACCTCATGTGTAGTTTGTAGATGATTTAAAAAGTATATTATCAATGAAATAAGACTCGAGTTACTCATACTTAAGATTCGAGTGTATTGCTCGACTAAACGGTACAAGCACACGGTTCGAAAGTTACCACACGGTGCTCGGCATAACCTATGCGACATCCCAATTTACAAGAATTAGGGTATCGACTATCGTAAAGGAGTCTCAAAGACATATCACCAATTTAACACCTATTCGACCGGTTGACTCGAGCAAAAGACTTGTGTATGGCTCAGGTGAACGACTTAAATAAGTGATATGACTATTGATGACAAGCAGATAATCTAAGCTGCTCACCCCTCAACTAGCTCGGGTGCAATACATCTACTCACCTCTCTAGTAGTTTTAGTACAATACTTCTACTCATAATTCGAGTCACTCATGACTCGAGCAACTCGTCTACTCATAACTCGAGTCACTTATGACCCGAGCTACTCGCCTCTCTAGTAGCTCGAGTATTCTGCAGCTTAACAGGTGCCGACTACTCTAACCCAGGTACTCAGGTGATGACACAATCAATAAAGCAGAAGCAAGTTTGAGAGACCCAAAAAACTCGCCCACTCGAGTTACTCAAGTAATCAGAGTTGCCCGAGTTGACCCAATTTTATTCCATTAGTAAATCGAACATACAACTCCAAATTACTCAAGTTATCAGAAGACCCAGACTTGACCTACTCGAGTTACTGGGGATCCGAGCTGCTGGGACCCCCTATAACTCGGCCAACTAAATATCACTGTTCATCGTGTAGAGGCACAAGACATTCCATAGCTCAGACTATGAAGCGTAGCCCTGACTACGAATGAAGACATTCCATAGCAGAGACTATGAAGCGTAGCCCTGACTACGACAGTTGCTCTGACTACTTGCCATGGCACAGACCATGAAGGTAGCACAGACTGTATTATTACCATAGCACAGACCATGAATACAGCACATACTGTATTACTTTCATAGCACAGATTATGAAACGTAGACTATATCATCGACTATGTGGCTCAGCACAGACTGAACAGCCAATATATATATAGCACAGACTATATCAACGTAGATTTCTCTAAGAATCGAAAAACTGTCCCAGAGACAATGAAGACAATGACAGTATAATTCTGCACGAGACGTTAGGAGACACGTGGCTTGATGGCTAAGAAAAGGATTTGTCGAGTCACACGGACCCTCCCACTCGACTCACTCGAGTGACCCCGAGTCACTCGACTCGAGTTGGTCGGCTACTTGACCCGAGCGGGTCGGGTACCCGCGTAAGGCATTCGTCGGCCGACCTAGTTGAGTTGGAGTAGAACACTACTTGGCTGATTATCGGATAGAATCTCTTGATTCTCTGTTATCGCCTCTCATGATCTGATTCGATCTCTTGAAAGAGTCCTATCCAAATTCCAGCATGGCTCCACTGAGTGCTATAAATAGGAGGGATAACCAGACTTTCGGATCAATCGGATTTTGATAGCTAAATACATTCGTACTGCCGGTATTCCAAACTCAGCTAGCCTTCTCCTTCACCCAACCTCGTCTCTGTTCGTTATGTATTTGCTGATCACGTTCGCATATTTCACCTCTCTACATTTATTCTTTACTTGTTTAATCTAAAGGACCCTACATTCTTTAGCGACTCCGCTGGAAAAGATGATTTTGTGAATGGTCAGTACTCGTAGCAGACTACATACGACACTAAGAGCAACCATGTCAGAAGGAAGACAGTAAGACCCAGTGGTGTTATGGGGCTACCGAACAGCTCAAAGACCCTCTAGCTCTACTACCGAAAAATACATTGAAAAAAAAATACAGAAAAACTACAGTAAACCCTTCAAGGCTTTGTCATTCGAGTGCATCGCCAAATAAGCAGGGTCGTCATTAGGGACCCGGCGTAACTCCATCTCCAAATCTTGCTGGGCCTTGGAAAGATCTAACTCTGCTGTCGCTAGAGAAGCTTTCAATTCTTCCATCCACTGTAATACCAGGTCAACAAAAAGCTTTTTTTCTCGAACATGAGCGAGGGACTCAGAGCGAAGAATGATAGAGCGGAGTAGGTTCAGCCTCTCGCGCAACCACGACAGATCTATCCTCACCAGCTCGAGATCATCAACAGCAGCGCAAGCGGTATACAGCAAGCTTTGATCTATCTCCTCAACAGAGGAGTCCAACAGCTGTCGAATCAAAGAGCTCAGTATATGAAGATTAAGTGTCGACAAAGCAGGATTGCTTAAGCCAAAGTTCAAAAAAGTCCCCGTACGGTGAGCATGGATTGCCTCCAGAAGTTGTAAGTCTGTCGAATCAACCTAATGCCTAAGGAAGAAGACGGGGGTCCCGCATGTGTGGCTAAGACCCTGCATCGAAACATTTTCCACCATAGTCTCGATCTCCACCCGCGGCCTCAGGACAGGGATGTTTTGCTCGACCTCACCTATGTAGAGATCCTTTGTATCGGATCGTTGTGCGGATTCTCCCCCGGCATAGGATTCCTCCACCTCAAGCACTTGAAAGTTCAAAAGAGAGTCTGTATTGTCGATGGCATCCATCCGAGCAGCTTCCATGACTTCCTCCTTGGTCCTAAGTTGAAGACCCAAATTGGCAACGGCCTCGTCAACAGATGTGTTGAAACCGAAGTTAGGAAGCGGAGGGGCATCCTTGCCGCATAAAGACGGAGGGGCAGTGCTCCCATCACTAGGAGAGCTGGAGGAGCCCATTTGCTCCTCGGTAATTTTGATTGAACGAATGGCTGTTTGTCTCCGACGTCTGGCCACTAACTGCGAGATGGGAATGTTGTCTTCCGAGTCATCACCCCAACTTGGTGGAACCGAAGTAGGAGAAGAGGAACGAGAAGGCTGTGGTAAACTGTAAAAAATAAAATAAAAGAGTAAGAGCATGGAACAGTTTGAATATTGGCAGGGAATTAGAGGAATCAAAATAATACCCGACGAAGGCGTTTTAAAGGTTAGCTCTCCCCCTCTGGTATTGTGGCTCGAGAAGGGCCAGATTCGATTCCATCACTTGCGTTGGCCCGTTTGGCCGCATGGGCCATTGAACGAGTAACTCGGCCTTCAACAGATTGAAGTGGCTCAGCTGATGTGATGCCAGGAGCCGACGCCGTGTGTTGGCTGGAGGCCAAGACCGCATACCGGCCTCAAGTACCTCTGGTACGTCTAGGAAAGGGAAGATGGCAAAAGGTGATTGACTTCAAAAGAGGCCAAACTATTGCTCTCAATGCCTCTATCTCAGGAAAATGGCTAAAAGAATCCAGGTTTCGTCTCCAGTATAGGGAGTGTTTTTTAGTATAACGCCCTATTCGCCCACGTGAAGGTAATTCGATGACCGAGAGCCAAAAGGGTGCGATAAGATTTCTACATAGAAAAGGTTCATAACTACTGGCATAAGGGCGTGTAACGATACAACGAACCGGAGTACCCTGATCGAACCCAAATTGCCGCAACACCCAGTCAGGCCTGTAAGCAGAAACTCTGAAGCCCTCTTCGGTTAAGAATGGAAGAAGACCAGAGACAAGCATGGACCACACCGTCATATGGGAGCTATCAAGGGAGGTCACGGTCTCAAGCTGCAGGTGCTAAGGGGCGTACCAATTGGGAGAAACAACCCCGACCGGAGCAGTGGTGTAAGGACGAGAAATAAACTGGTGGGATCGATGAAGACTGGCATGAAATCTTTCGCAGTCCCCTGACTATTCCATCGCATAATAAGAGCATTCATGAAGGGGATCTCTTCGGTGACGGGCTGACCTTCTAAGCCAATTACTCAAATTTTTTTGTGGGTGAAAAAAGAATGGGACCAGGTGCAAAGCCAGGGAATCTTTCGAATAGCACCGCTGGCAGGAATGTGGTATTTACAAATGTAGCGATGTCATAACGACTGGCTAATCGCTCCATCTCAAGCTAAATGAGGTCCAGACGTTGATATAGCGTCCCCAAGAATAAATGAGCCAAAGGAATTTATTCCCCGCGAGACAGTTGGGCTGTCAAAGAGAATACCAGTTGGCTCATGCTATTAGTGGGCTGTTGAAAAGTACGAATGTGGATAGGAACAGCGAGAAAAAAGCAGGAAGAATTAGGGCTGGGTTGCATTCAGCCTCGGAAAACTCCACGCGGTCTTCAATCACATACACGTCTTCAATACACGACGTGTATGTGGATTTGGTTGACGAGCGACGAGTCTTGAGCGGGTTACAAAGGTCATCAAAATGCCTGACATAATTAGTAGTAAATGTTAGACAAGTACGGCGTTCTGATGCAGTAGCATTGTCAGCCGCCGATATGCGCCCAGGGTCAAAAATAGCTTGCCCTCGAATGTCAAGTTGGAGAAGTATGAACACGTCTTCCATAGTCGGGGACCACTCCCCCCAAGGGGTTACGAAGGAGTAGGAGTCAGCACTCTAATGGTTGATGAGGGCCTCCAAACTAGCTGTGGATCTACGCATATGGAGACTTTGAGAAATCATGACAGATGAGAAAATGCTTGCTTGCCTGCTCGAACATGTAGCGGTTGGTATCATTTTGAATGACATTGTCGACCCACTCAGACCAACCGAAAGGGAGTTCAGAAGGTGTTTTGAATTGTAGGAATGAGAGGGGAAAATCCCCTCACTCAATCTAGAAACGTGTAATGGAGGAGGGCGTAATCATCTCGGCTTCTACAGGATCAGTCTCAGGGTAGAGAATCATGGGCTGAGTGGCGAAAGGAGGCCTCGGAGTGAATGCACCAATGGCCCTCCAAAAAACAACGCCCTTTCCACCAAAAAATGGCGCTGTACACCAGTCGATAAAAGGAAGAACAGGGTGCGACTCCAGGTGGGCCCCACGAGAAGCAGAGGAAGGACGAATAGAACGAGAAGTCATTCCGACAGTAGGCAAAAAGTGTTTTGAAGAAGCTCCGAAGTAGATGGGTCAGAATGGGGACCCAAATCACTATTTAAATTATAGAGATCAAAGATGAAGAGTCAAGCAGTAGACGGTGTTCGTGTGCACGCGCGCAAGTTAGCGCATGAGCCACGTGGGAGAGTAAGTCGAGTGACTCGCGCACGTGCATGGGGAAAAATGTAGATGATTTAAGAAGTATATTATCAATGAAATAAGACTCGAGTTACTCAAGCTTAAGATCCGAGTGTATGGCTCGACTAAATGGTACAAGCGCACAGTTCAAAAGTTACCACACGATGCTCGGTTTAACCTATACGACATCTCAGCTTACAAGAACTAAGGTCTCGACTGTCGTAAAGGAGTCTCGAAGACATGTCACCAATTTAACACCTACTCGACCGGTTGACTCGAGCAAAAGACTTGTGTATGGCTTGGGTGAACGGCTCAAATAAGTGGTATGACTATTGATGACAAGCAGATAATCCAAGTTGCTCACCCATCAACTAGCTCGGGTGCAATACTTCTACTCACCCCTCTAGTAGCTTTAGCACAATACTTCTATTCGTAATTCGAGTAACTCATGACTCAAGCAACTCGTCTACTCATAACTCAAGTCACTTATGACTCGAGCTACTCGCCTCTCTAATAGTTCGGGTATTTTGTAGCGTATACGGTGTCGACTACTCTAACCTAGGTAATCAGGTGATGACACAATCAATAAAGCAGAAGCAAGTTTGAGAGGCCCAAAAGACTCGCCCACTCAAGTTACTCAAGTAACCCGAGTTGCCCGAGTAGATCCAATTTTACTCCATCAATAAATCGGACATACAACTCCAAGTTACTTAAGTTACAAGAAGACCCAAACTTGGCCTACTCGAGTTACTGGGGATCCAAGCTGCTGGGACCCCCTATAACGCGGCCAACTAAATATCACTGTTCATCGTGCAGAGACATAAGACAGTCCATAGCTCAGACTATGAAGCGTAGCCATGACTACAAATGAAGACATTTCATAGCACAGACTATGAAGCGTAGCCGTGACTACGACAGTTGCTCTGACTACTTGCTATGGCACAGACTATGAAGACAGCACAGACTATATTATTACCATGGCACATACCATGAATACAGCACTAATTGTATTACTTCCATAGCACAGATTATAAAACGTAGACTATATCACCGACTTTGTGGCTCAGCACAGACTAAATAGCCAATATATATATATATATATAGCACAGACTATATCAACGTAGATTTCTCTAAGAATCGAAAAACTGTCCCAGAGACAATGAAGATAACGGCAGTACAATTATGCACGGGACATTGGGAGGCATGTGGCTTGGTGGCTAAGAAAATGATTTGTCGAGTCACACGGACCCTCCCACTCGAGTCACTCGAGTGACCTCGAGTCATTCGACCCGAGTTGGTCAGCTACTTGACAAGAGCGGGTCGGGTACCCACGTAGGGCATCCATCGGCTGATCTAGTTGAGTTGGAGTAGAACACTACTTGGCTGCTTATCGAATAGAATCTATTGATTCTCCATTATCGTCTCTCATGATCTGATTCGATCTCTTGAAAGAGTTCTATTCGAACTCCAACATGGCTCCACTGAGTGCTATAAATAGGAGAGATAATCAGACTTTTGGATCAATCAGATTTTGATAGCTGAATACGTTCATACTATCGGTATTCCAAACTCAGCTAGCCTTCTCCTTCACCCAACCTCGTCTCTGTTCATTCTGTGTTTTCTGATCACGTTCGCATATTTCAAATCTCTGCATTTATTCTTTCCTTATTTAATCTAAAGAACCCTACATAGTTTAACTATGAATTTTATATTGTTCAAAACCGTTAATAGGCGAATAAAAATTTGACTCCAAAGTGTACTATTTGAATATGGTAAAGATAGTAACAAAGTGTTAAGTCCCAATTGTCGTAGAAGCTTAAACTCTAGTGCTAGCTCCTTTAACTATTTATATTAATCACAATATTATAATGACATGAATAACTCTCAATACTCTCACTCAAGCTAATGCATATATATCACTTGTACCCAATTTGTTACAATTGTATCTCCCTTGGAAACCCCACAGACTTTATAAATAAATCTGCCAATTGGTCCCCATCGGATTGACATGATTTGTAAGAATCAAAATTTGTATTCGAGTTAAAATGACAATCAACCTCAATATACTTCTTTCTCTCATGAAAAACTAAATTAGGTGTAATATGAACTGCAACTTGATTATACATAACAAATTCATAGTATACACGTTCAAATTCAAATTCTTCTAACATATATTTCAACCCAATCAATTCACATGTAGTATGAGCCATAGTTCTATATTCAGACTAGGCATTTGAATGAGCAACCATAGTTTGCTTTTTAATCTTCTAGAACACCAAATTACCTCTAACAAAGATACAATAACTAGTAGTTGACCTCGTGTGAAAAGAAGATAAGCCCAGTCAGTATCTTGTGCACTTGAGATATCTCAAAATGCGCACACAATCGCATTCGAGTGACTAGTCCGCGAAGTGTCCAAAAAATGACTAATCACACTCCCTACATAAAAAAAATAAAAAAAATATGATCTAGTAATAGTTAGAAAATTCAATTTTTCAACGAAACAACAATATCATCTTGGATCTTTTAGCAACTCACAATGATCAACCATTAATTTATGTTGGGATTCATAGAAGCGTCTATAAGTTTTGACACCAGCATTCCTGTTTTACTCAACAAATCAAACATACTTTCTTTGAGATAGTGAGATGTCATGACATGACCTAGCCACTTTAATGGGCCCCAAATATTTCTCAATTGTCCAAAAAATTTAAATCGTATGATTAACTCATCTTACTATTTATATAAATCACAATATTATAATGACATAAATAGTTGTCAATACAAAATAAAGTTTTGAGTGCTATATATAATTCAACCTTGAATTTGAATTTGGACCGCAAGGGTACCTAAGTTTTGTAATTGGGAGAACCTACCGAAAGGTGGGTTGGACCAAAATGCCACACAAGCGTATCGATATCGTCAGTCGTGCTGTGCCGATCTGTGCCGTGAAGATCCTTACCTTTTTATTAAGAATTATTTAATAATATGTTATTAATTGAAATAAATTGGATTTTAAATTATAGTTATAATTTTTAACCATTGGAATCTAAACTGATTCGTATCTATTCATAGATTTAACTAACTACCAAGATGGGACCGGTGCATCCCCATTTGGAAGTGGGTTCGTGAGTGTACGACTTAGTGCAAACAGGCACTTGCGGTCCTATCCTATCTAACTGGTCTGTCTAGCCCAATACTTTTTATCTCAAACAATATCTCGTTCTTTGCATAATAATGCATCTTATTGTTTGCCTGAGAAGATATAAACACTGTTGGAATATTAGATTTAGATTGATTAGATTGATTTTATTCTAATTTGATTTTATTCTATTGTATCTTCTTATTGTTCATCCCTATTCGCCTATAAATAGGCCATATAGTGTACAGTTTCAATATACAGAGAATATACAGTTATTTTCTCTTCTCAAATTCTTCAGTAGTAAAAAACTAAATAATCATCTTAAATGAAAACCAAACATAATTAGCAATCAAAAATAAGTTCTGAAATCAGTGAGTTATAGCATTATTGAATAATAGTATACTTAGTAAACTCGAGACATGTTTGATAAGAACACGCGGTAGATGCAACAGGCTAACCAGTTAAACCTACCGGTAGGTTCAAGTGGCTAGCCAGTTGCACCTACGGATACGTTCAACTGGCTAGCCAATTAAGCTACTAGGAACACAAAAATAAAACTAATAATGGCATTTACCTTCCAATCTAGGTGAATTGGATTGGGAACACCTGTGACTCGGTAACTTGGTAACTTAGTGACTTAGTAATTCAGTAACTCAGTTACTTAGAAAATTAGTGTTGAAAAGAATTAGTACTTTTTTGTGCATTGTGATAAATAAAACAAAATCGTAAAATTGGACTAACATACCGAATGATTTTAATTATGAAAGTGGATCAAGGTTAGCGTTGGACGCTATGTCCTTAAGATAGATTCGTCCCTACTACGGTGCTTACGATTTCACGGACGTATATCTCCCAAGATACAATGATTTGAATCCCACAGAAGAATTGCAATCGGTGGGTCTGTCGAACCAAACCATGTCTTGTACTCTCTTTACACGGACTCTGACACAAAGTATGTAATGAACCATGTAAACTCTATATACCTAAAACAAAAGAGGAACGTCATATATATAAACGTACTCGTGACTATTCAGAATAATCACGAAACGAAGAGACACACCAATTCATACCGAATAGGTGTCACCATAGGACACATCTAAAAAATAGTAATTATTCAATTACTATCTTCAATTAATTTTTATTCACATTAAAAAATAATTTTAATTATTTTTTTCAACAATCCCCCACATGAATGAAAATTGATTGGATCGACAATGCAAACGACAATGCAAGACTATGCAAACACAAAGAGAGCACAAGCAAAAATTTTCTGTATAAGAATAGGTGGTTTTGGCCTTGAACCTTCTCATGTGATAAACTATAAGACTTACTGACTAATTAGTGGACGTGATGCCTTGAATTGTTTAGCCATTTGTGTAAGTCAAGACAATAGAATGTCACACAAAATCCTTCCTAACACAATTTTTGGTTCTCACGGTTGTGCCCATTTTGGCCCTAGGCAATTTCTGATTTTATGAGTGCTTCAGAGAATGCAGCCTTATCATTCTCATAGAAATGGCCCCTTCTTACCCATATAATCTCTATAGTGATTCTACTGAATCACACACAATTCAGTTGTCCCTTTGAACTTAGATCTTTGAATCTCCAATCAGTTAGATTGGGTTGCCATTGAGGCAACTTTTAATTCATAGGTTTTAATCTCATTCCCCTCGATGATTCTTCAACTAACTCTCTATACAATTTTTAGGTTAGCGGATCCGTGATGTTATCCTTTAACTTTATATAGTCTATTGTGATAACTTCATTAGAGAGTAGTTGTTTTATGGTATTGTGTTTTCGATGAATATGTCGAGACTTACCATTATACATATTACTCTGTGCCCTTCTAATTGTCAATTGGCTGTCGTAATAAATACAAATTGCAGGCACAGGATTTATCCACATTGGAATGTTCTATAGGAATGGGCGAAGCCACTCTGCTTCTTCCCTTGCTTTATCTAAATCAATAAACTCAGCTTTCATTGTAGACTTAGCGATACACGTTTGCTTGGAAGATTTTCAAGACACTTCGACACCAGCCAAAGTAAAGACATATCTACTCATGAATTTTGAGTCTTTGGTAGGTGATATCCAATTCATGTCGTAGAACCCTTCTATTAGGCCTAGATATCTCGTATAATGCAGTCAATAGTTAAGGGTGTATCTCAAATATTTTAGTACCCTAACTATTATCATCCAGTGATCTATCCCTAGGTTACTCGTGTATCTGCTCAATTTATTGGCAGCATACGCAATGTTCGAACGAGTACAATTAGTCACACACATTAAGCTGCCAATAATTCGGGAATACTCCAATTAAGATATTCTATCTCAAGTATTCTTCAATATGTGAAGATTTAAGTCTTTAAGTGTTCTCGTTGGACATTTATCATATTTCTTGAATTTTTTAAGAATCTTCTCAATATAATGAGATTGGGACAACACATATCCTTTAGATGTTTTGAAAAACAATTACTCCCAAATTAAGATATCACAATTGACTATAAATAGTCAAAAGATAATATCGCGAATTCGCTAACCTAAAGGTTGTATGGAGAGTTAGTTGAAAAATCATCCAGAAGAATGGGATTAAAACCTATAAATTAAGAGTCGCCTCAATGGCAACCCAACCTAGCTGACTAGAGATCCCAAGACCTATGTTCAAATGGACAACTGAATTATGTGTAACTTATTAGAATTACTATGGAGATTATATGAGCATACATGGGCCAAATAAAAAATCTAGACATTGTGTCACAGCCAAACAAGGTCTTAATGAACCCCAGAGATGAACACGGTTCATCATCTTCTCATGATTTACGCCATGTTTAGTTTGAAAAAAATATTTTCTTAGATCTCTCTTAATTTGCATCCAAATGAAGCAAATAAAATACCCTCGGATAGGTATTGAGATAAAGATTCCAATAATAAAATTATCATGCTCCAAAAAATAGTGAAGAGCAGAAAAATGAAACCCACAAAGTTAAATTTCAAAAAAAATCAAACGTTGTTTCACCGAAACACCATTAAAGTCTAAACAAACATTTTGAACTCCTGTTTTCAATACATGGCACTAACCAAACAGAGCCTTATGTGAAAACCAAATCAGTGAAAAGCAGCATTGCATTTAAGGAAGTACAAAATATAGTTTAGTTTGACAGGCCCAACGATTGCAGTGCTTCTTCTGTGGAATTCAGATCACTGTTGAGAATAAATTATTTTTTTGGTTTTAAATTTTTTTGTTGAAAAAATTAATAAACTTTTTGTGCATTTGTAATAAATAAAATAAATCATAAAATTGAACTTACAGACCGTATGAATATGATAATGCAAGTAGATCAAGACTAGCGTTTGACGCTATGTCCTTAAGATAAATTCGTCCCCACT
>JAOTRH010000025.1:3514841-3528186 GCA_034768845.1 Heliamphora exappendiculata
AATTAGTGCCATACTCATGTGTTAATACAAATATATATACACATCTATATGAACCATCTCAAAAACAACCCAAAAATAATTGTATAAAAAGTGTTTTCATACCTCATGCTAGCATATTTTTTACTATATTATTGTTTTTTTCACTAAATTGGTATCCATGAAAAATAAAAAATTTATTCACGCACACACAGACACATATGCACACACTTACTTGGACTAGCATTTTTTTTAAACTTTTTGATTTTTTGACTTTTTTATAAAAAAAAGTAAATATAAAAAAATGTAAAAAAAAAAAAAGCTAACTTAAGCCAAATCAGTAATTTTTTTAAAGATTTTTAAATAAAAAAACTTTTAAAAACATCTAAGCCAAACATAGGCTTATATATTACTATTAGTCTGCTAATCAGCCAAAGCACTCTTCAAATATTTCCTTCTTCTCCCTTTCTTTCTTTCTCTCTTTTATTTTTCTGTTTAAAAAAAAAAAGACTCATTCTATACTAATATTTTAAAATAATATTTAGTTAAAATTTGTTAAAATAATTATTTAAACTTACTTTTTACCTCCGTTCTATATCGATATTTTGATAATATTATTTAATTAAAATAAACTCAAACTTCAATTATACACAACAAAAATTGTAGCACTAAACTTTTTTTAAGACTAAAAAGTCACTCAATAAACCAAATAAAAGTTTAGATTTCATCTGTCAATGATCAATGCCGATGCCTAACAAGAACTAAGCGCTAAAAATATGTCTAAAATTTCATAATGATCGAGCTTTATTAACCATTCGTCCCATGAACAAAAAAAAAAAAAAACTTTTTTCCTCCTCAAACTCTCATGGCTGCGGCCTTCTCGTGGTGAATTGCCTATTCTACTTAAATGAAAGAATTGGGACCCTAGGAATTTATATAGTAAGCCTCCCAAAGCTATTTTCAAAACAAATAGAGTTTTTAAAAAATTACGAGATTTTTTTGCATTCTAAAAAATTATTGCCTTCCAAAAATAATTATCTCCATTGCTATTTTTTTACATTTAAATTATATCTAATTATATTATTATTATTATTATTATTATTATTAACCTTTTTTTGGATATTACAACGGTATTTACTTCTTCAGTTCTATGTTATCCCCTCTTCGATTACATTAAAAAATATATAATGCTTATTTTTTTTAAAAATATAGTAGACCAAAAAATAAAATACATTTATTACTTTTTATATTTTTAGTTATAATGGTTCATCAACTATTATATATTTATTTATCACATTATATATAACTCTTATTAATATCAAATTTTTGAAGTGTATGAACTACTTCTGATATATTCCCATCCCGTTATTTTTCAAATCTTTTACCATTGTCTTCCATCCCGATCAAATAAAAAATAAAAATAAAATATCAAAAATAATAATAAAATATTATATTTCGTCCCACCCCATTATTATTCCTACGTCGGAAGAGAAAGTATTGGGTTCGAATCCAATTACTCATGCAGAATCAATCAAGTGCTCCCCATCCGCTATGACAAATCCTTAATGCTCACGCTCTCTAAGCTTTACCTTCTAATAAACCTAAATAGTGAGTCATTTTTGTCACATAAAGAACATATATTATTCTAATATAAAAGAAAAAGAATGAAAATTACTCTCAACTGGCCACCACATGACTTGCTACAATTGAATTTAAGATATAAATTTTAAAAACTAAACTTTTTTACTTCTTTGTGTTTCTAGTTAAATTTAATTTAAAATAGATTATTTGGTAACTTAACTTTTAAGTTAATTTTTTAAATGTTGATTGCTTGAGTAAAAAATTAAGCTTTTTAATTTTTTGTAAAAAGTTAGACAATTTTATCCTTTTTTATATTAAATATTAATAATTATATATAGTTGTTATTAGTAGTAAATGAATATTAAATTAAAAATATTATTGTATTTTAAAAGTGGTTAGAATTTAAATAAAATATTCTAAGAATTAATATTTTAATTTGACTTTTTAACTTTTTAATTTTTTTTACCAATCGGACCATATTAGTTTTTTTGTTGTTGCTTTTTTAGCAAAAAAACCAAAAAAGTAGAGTTTCCAAACGGGCCTTTAATTATTCAAAACAGAAGCTAAATTCCTAAAATATAATTTCTCAAAGAGACTAATAAATTACAAGTTGCGCAAAAGACATATTTAGCTTTGGAATTAAAAAAAATGCATTGAAATTGAGAAAGTGTTGTAAAATTGAACAAATAATTTTAAAACTGAAAAATTAGTTTTGAAACTTCAAACTAAGAAAGTTCAAAATTTTATATACAAAATTTCAAATTAAAAATAGACATTATTTGAATAAACTCAACTAATAAGCCTCAATTTTTTTTTTTTTTATCAAAAACTGATATTGAAACTTGTGAAATTTTAAAATTTATAATAAAAAAAATATGTAACGATTTCATCACATCAACACTCACCTACTCAAAATAAAGACAAGTTAATCATAATAAAAAATTACATTTAAAAATAAGACACTATCCTCCAAAAATACATAAGTCGTAAGACCAATCTTGTTACGCATCTTGTAAATAAAACTAATTATTAATTAAGTTTGAATTAAGTTTGAATTAATTGAACCCATATTTAAATAAAGCATCCTGCTTGAAACCAAATTTGCCTGGCTGGTGTTGACATTACTTTTCATCTAGAATTCAAGGTTAAGGTTTGGAGTCCTGCTAAGGTCCAAACCCCATGTTTGGAGTGTATGATATGAATTTCATAATATTTCTCAATATTTCTCACAAGATTCATAATTAAAAACACATAAATTCATAATTCAACCACCACACAAGTTCATAAATTTAACCACAATAACTTATAACCAAAACCCACATGATTCATAATATTATTCAAACCCATATTGGTTTGACATTTCACATAATTCATAACATGTGCCACGGATAATCATAACTTAATTCAAAAAATTCATAAATGGGCATATAATTCACTCTAAACACAGGGTGTATTATATTTTTTGCCAAGACGATTGATCGTATTAATAATAAAGATAAATATAATCCCATTTGATTAGTTGTCCTATGTGACTCTTAACAAATAGATTATTAATACCAAATTCTTTTAAGTATTGCATATTCTAAATTTTATGAGATTAATTATCCAATTGATACATAATTCTTTCACCACTTGTTGAATTTAAACAAGGAATATATAATCCCATGGAATATATAATCCAATTTCATGTCTAATCCGGTCAATCAAACAAATCCTAAAAATTTATTCTTATATAATGAATTCTCGCCCCCCCCCCCAAAATAAATAAATAAATAAATAAATAATGAGAACAAATTTATTGGATTCAAAACAATCACATTCTCTCTCAGGACTTCTGTGTAAGCATCTTTATTTCTCAGGATTGCAATTTGTTTCTCTACTCTGAAAATTTGGTCAAAATTGTTTTGAGGATATAAAAAAATTGGAACTGAGAGGCAACCTTCTAAGGCGCCATGAGCCCTTCAATTGTGTAGAAGAGAGACTCTGCCCACTCAACTTTGAATAGCAATGTTTGAAGTGTGTGCATCACATCATACTCTGGATCAAGCTTTCTCTGCCACCCCTGCATGAAAAATAAGACAATAGGACAAAATTAAAAAATAAAAACTAAAAGTACTCTAGCATGTGATGAAATTAGATAAGGTGCTCTATTTATTAGAGCAAACATGTAGTTGAAGACCTTCTCCAACCAAGTCGAAAATTTTAAAAATAATAAAAATAAAAACAGTGTAAATACTGAAGCTCCGAAAAGAAGGAAATAAAATCATGGCATGTAAAACAATTCTGTATTCATTGCCCATTTTTATTTGTAAGAGGTGGTAGACATCCAGGGATATGAATCGTTCGTTTCAGGTCGGTTCCCTTACGAATGAATTTGATTGATCGAGCATGTGCAATAGGAACTGCAAAACTAAGTGAACAGCATCTTGTTCACTGGACTTGGCTTGTTCGATATTATCTTGTACCAAAGCAAGCACAAGCATTCAAGCGTCCAGCTGTAGACTACTCAACCAAAGAACTCCTCCATTATGTATTAGAAGAGATTCTGAATGAATACCCATCAGAATGGTTTTAATTTACTTTCTCTTCCACCATGAACTGAACATCACGTGAATAAAAAAATGTTGGAAGAACTGAAAAAGACTCAAATTATTAGCTAGTCAACGGTACTGTTTCTCGCAAAGGGTTGACATAAGATGCTATTGATTGTTGGCTATAGGCCTCTAAGACCAACTCCAACAAAACTAGCCAAAATTCCATTTTCTAATTTAGCAAACCATTATTTTAGTGCATACTCTAACAAGGCTCTACTTTAGATATCTTCGTTTTAAATTTTCTTTTTCTTTAGTTCTCTCATATTTTTCAATAGTCATACTTTTCCAATGGTCAAATTTTTTCTCTTTTAAATATGCATACCTAACACATTTTGCAATCTAAGTGAAAAGAGAACTTAACTAAAGTAACACTTTAAGAAAGAATGTATTGTTGTAGAGAATAATATTTTGTGCTTTACTAGTGAATAGTAGCTCAATAAATATGGCAAGGTAATGAAATTAGGGACAAAATTGACCAGCCTCTATCGAGGCTGTTGGAGTGCCAATTTCAACTATTTGGAAAACCTAGTCTGTTGTGGATGCTCATAGGACATAATCACATTGGAATAGATACATTGGTACTAAACACTAAATACATCAAACAAAATCAAGTCGCAACAACTTATTGGTAAGCAGAATATAGGTTGCGTGTAGGAGACACACCACGTAGCAATCACATAACAACAAATGGTAGAAATCAAACTTTTTTGGGTTTAAAAGTTAAAGAAACATTGTTTTAAAAATCGACATCTAATGTTACAAAACGCCGTTATGTATAGGATTCGGTACGCTTTGGGTACAATAGCGGTACGTTTTGAGTACATTAATGGATTGGTATGTTGGAACTTTTTTAGTATGACAATGGTACACTTTGGGTACAATAACGGTACGTTTTGAGTACATTAATGGACATGTTGGAACTTTTTTGAGTATGACATTGGTACGCTTTTGGGTACAATAGCGGTATGTTTTGCGTACATGAATGGATATGTTGGAACTTATACAAAGTCTTTAAAAATTAAAAAAGTGCTGAAATAAATAATATGTTGTCTCTTTTGATATTAAAATAAATTTGAGTATTAAAAAGCATGATTTAGATTCATTAATTTAATAATAATGCTAAAAATCTAAATTTATATAAAAAAATACATCTTCTGATATTTTTTCTTAGGGTTTGTGACTGTCAAAAATTACTTTAAACAAATATGATTGCCATAGCAATTGTTGTCCAGTCCAACAAGTATCGCCATTTGCTGTTCAAACTAGCAATTGCTAAAGACTACGTTGGGACGACTTGCTAATATGATCTAACATCTATTTTTTCATCTTATGAGCTAAAAGTAATTTTGTATTTAACATAGATGGATAAATATAATGCAATGCTAAAAAGTATAAAAATACATAAATTTACCATCATACGACAGGTTTACCCGTACCTTATTTGTTTAAGATTTCATCGTACCGATGTTCCCGTACCGTACTGTACTCGTGCTTCATATATATAAAGTAAGCTTGGAATCTTTAAATTTTGGTTGCTTTATGTTAAATGTGTATATTTAATTATATATTATTTTTTATAAATATTTTAAAACTATTGTAAAAATTAGGACATATGTTGGATCATGACTAGAAAGTGAACAAAATTCACTAAAACTATTTTAATAATAAATACAATTTTAGAATAAAAACATGCATATTGGCTAAATTTAGTGAGTTGTGTGAAAAAGAAAAAAAATCACGGCTCCAGTTATCGCTACCGTTGCATTACAGCCGTTGCGCCCTGGAACCGTGTCACCACCACCGGTGGGCAACGGCTACTACTATTTATAATTATCATTGGGCCTTCCAGACAGGAAATGGAAAGCAAAATTTCACAGGTTTTCCCTTAAACAGAGTTTTCTAATTAATTTTTCTTTTTGCTAGTCTAAAAGCCACATTTAAAGAAGGCCAGAAAATACTTCCAGGACCAGCATGGTTACCATCACAGTGCAGACATCACCATGGATGTTTACTCTATGACGCCGAACTTGCTCAAGCATTTGGTGCATGCAATCGGCAGGATGAAAAAAATCACCTTCTTTGGAACCCCAATAGCTGAAAGTTTGTTCTACATCCTGTGAAACCAGCACCATTTCTTTCAAGAAAATGACCAACTGACAATTGATAAGAATATAACTCAGAACACCTTTTTTTATGAGCCGAAAAACAAGAAAACAAAAGGAAAAAAGCTATAGCTGTTGTAATACAGTGCTACAAGCTTACAAAGACAAAAATATACACACAAAGCTAAAGTGTTTATTCTTACTGTTCATTAGCAAAGAAAAGGGAAGAGACAAACATAAAACACACATACATAACACCATAATTTGAACAATTAAAGAGTTCATTTGGGAAAGGAGGATGAAGTCACAAGCAGTTCAAGGTCAGCTGGGCTTTGACTTTGGCATCTTGCACCTGGACCACATAGAGAATAGGCAAACATTTAAAGAGCAATATAAAACAATTTTCGGCTGTGAGAGAAAGATGCTGGTAAACAAACGCTTTCTTCACAATCAGAGATTCAGAAGTGAAGCTCTCCCAGACAACGAAAAGCCTGATGAGGTGTGAGATTATTGACACCACTCTTCCAAAATCTACATATCTACTACCATGAATTGATGTATGCAAAATGATTGAATCGGTACAATCTTAATGCCTAGCACCGCACCACATTATAAGAATCCAAATTAGTATGATCACGAGTGTATATTCTAGAATAGATTAACCAGTGACTACCCGCATTGACACAAGTCACTTCCACTACATCAACTAAGATGACAATGCCAAATTTCTGCCCTTCTTGTGCTGCCAGAGGCCTCAACAAGATTTGAATATATATATAGGCAACAACGATTGTTAGTTTCTTATGACCTCTAGAGGTTTGAAACAACTCGTCCACTACATAACTCATTTGAAGAAAATAAAAAGTTGTTTGGAGTACTTTTCTGCGAAGAATCTCTAAAATTGCATCTTCCATTTATTTAAGGAAATACAATGTGGAAAACCTAAATATAAGTACATGAACATTATTGCTGTAGATAGAAGTATACACATGCAACAGTCATGGAGTTTCCAGCATGAATAACAACTAAATGATGTATCATATCACAATTAATTAGTATGAGCTTCATTTTGCACAAAGAAATTATAGAAGAATTGAAAGTTACCTCAATGAAAGCTTCTGGGTTTGGGCACCTCTGTTGTTTAGATAACTTAAGCGTGCACTCTCCAGCAGTGCGTCCATCTCGAAGCGCTACAGCCTTAAAGAACTCCAGTAAAGTGACTCAATCCTTCCTAGAAAGTTCAGCAGTCATGCCTACATCAAGGAAAATGACATGAGGCCTTGATTTAAACAGCTAGTTACTTGAAGCCTTGTTCCGAGATGCTCTAACAAGAATATTTCCTGGATGCATGTCTGCATGAATAAAATTGTCTACCTGGCAAAGAAGGGAAAAAAAACTTTCATCGCAAATACTGAACTATTTTATTAGAAGAAACAACTAACGAATCTAGAATGGGTGAAACTATTATCAATCAAAAGAAAAGCAAGGATAGAAATTAAGATCTGGAAAAGAAAAATAAGATTAAGAAAGGTTGTCCTCAGACAATGAACAGGGGTTAACCAGACCAACCAAGTTCCACCGGAAAATGTTAAAATTCTATCTCGTTTTATGTGCAAAAATGGTATACTGCAAGAAGTATGAAAAAAATCATAATAGCTCATTTACTAGATTCAAAGCTTCCAAGGGACAAGTAATTATGATTTAATTTTCCAATACCTTTTCTCCAAAACCTTGTGCTGATAATTGCCTCTTTTCCTAGTGTGGTGTGGGAACTTTAGTTCACATTTATTCACCGCCAAAAAAAATTCACATTATCTTTTAACAATTATTAAGATGTTCTCAATCACATCCTTGCTAGACCCTGCAATCAACATATCATTTACATACAATAGCAGTAAGATAAGATGCAAAGAATTTCTTGAAATAACAATGGTCTGCATGGCATCGGTTAAACCCAGCTCCTACCATAAAAATGTCAAACCTTTTATACCACTTCCTTGGAGCCTATTTCAAACCATATAATCTCCTTTTGAGCTGGCAAACCATATTCCCTTGTCCCTCCACTACATATCCCTATAAATACACCATATAGATATCCTTATCTATATCCTCATAAAGGAAAGCAGTTTTGACACCCAAATGCTTCACGTGTAAGCTTTCCGCTGCCACAATGCTCAAATTGATTTGATGGTGAAAATCTTCACAGCAGAAGAGATGATTTCAGTATGGTCAATCCTCGACTTCTGCTAAAACCCCTTGACCACCAACCGAGCGTTGTACTACTTACTGCAATCAGCTTCTGCTTTCAATATGTAGATTCAATTGTTTTGCAAAGCTAAATTACCCTTGGGCAACTATACTAAGTCCAAGTCTGATTTGATGATAGAGCCTTCATCTCGTCATCTATTACACGCTCCCACTCCTCCCCATAACAACTTGCAATGCTTCTTCAAAAATAATTTGGTTCACCACTATCTGTTAACTATGATGGTGAATAATGCACTACAGGTTTATTAACTCTGGTAGATTTCCTGACAGAAGTTTGTCTCTGTCTATAAAGTTGACGATGTGTTTTTATCCCGAGATATTCAAAACTCTATCAGATGTCCCAGACTCCAAACCAACAAAGTCTAATCCATCTATAGTCACCTCTTTCTAATCATGTTTATTTTTGAACAAAACATACTCATTGAACACAGCATCAACGCTCCTAATTGTTTTCCTATTTTTATAATTCCAAAATCTATAGTTGTAGCTATTAGTTCCATAGCTAACAAAAACACACTTCCTAGACTTAGGATCAAGTTAACTTCTTTTATCAGCCTTAATATGAACATAAGACATACAACCAAAAGTTCGTAAATGTGTCAATGTCGCCTCTTTTTCTTTTCCATGCTTCCTTTGGCAAACCATTATTCAAAGGCACTGAAAGTCCCATGTTAATCATATATGCCGTCGTGTTCACTGCATCTATCCAGAACTATTTTGGCAATCCGACATATAACTCCATGCTCCTGGCATGCTCATGAATTGTTCTATTTATGCGCTCTACCACCACATTCTGTCTCAGCTTCATAAAAACATTCAATAATTTGTTGACCCCCTCAATTGTGTAGTAATTCTCAAATTCGTTGTTGTAATACTCATCGTCGTTATCTGACTTTAGACACTTCGACTTTAACCTTGTTTCATTCTCAATTAGGGCTTTTCAATTCTTAAATATGCTAAAGATATCAAATTTATTTTTATAGAAATAAACCCAAAGCTTCCTAATAGCATCATCGATAAAAGAGAGAAAATGTCATGTACCACCTAAAGACATACCTAAGATGGTCCGCATACATCAATGTGGACCAATTCTAGCCGTTCTGCTTTTGGTGTCCTTATTTTCCTTCTGAAACTTTCTTCTGCTTCCCGAAAACACAATCTTCACAAAAGTCCAGGTCCACTGACTGCAATCCCAGTAATTTCCCTTTTGATATCATTACTTTCATCCCATTTTCAATTTCACTCATGTGACTGAGTCATCTATGCCAAGTGCCAACATCAACCTCATACTTCACCACTGCTATGCTATAGGAACTCGATGACACATGCAGTGTGCCCTCCTTTTTGGCACGGGACAAAACCAATGACCCCTACTGATCTTCCATGAGCTGCTTGTGAAAGATGTCATAATTCCAGTATCTGAAAGCTGGCCGAATGAAATCAAATTTCAAATTAGACTAGGTCCATGTCTACCATCCCTTAGCTTCTGAAATGTACCATCTAATTGGGTAATCTACACATTACCCTTTCCAATAATGTTTGCAGGCCTCGCCATCCCCTAAATAAACTTTGCCAAAATTCCCCTGCACAGAATTATTGAGAATATCCATGTGTGGGGTTGCATGAAACAGAGCCCCCTGGTTTATAATCTATAACTCACTGTGAGAATCTAAGACACAAATCAAGGCATCATTGTTTTCATCGTCAGTAAGATTTATCGTATTCTTACCCCCTTGACTAGTGTCGTTCCACTGCTTCCTCGGTATTTTGCAGTCCTTTTGATCTGTTATTCCCACAACCTTTGTGATTTCTTTTATTGTTCTTTCAACTTCTACCTTCTGCATCCAAGGCTAAACCAAAAGTAGAATCTTCACCTAAAGTCCTCCTTCGAGCATCTTCTCCCATAACAAAACCGACAATGTGCTCCAGCTTTAACTTTGCTGAACCTAAGGAGTTGTTCACCGCCACAACTAGGTTGTTTCAACTTTCAGGTAGACTAGAGAGCAAAAGAAGGTCCTGCACCTCATCGCCGAATTCTATGTTCACCGATTCCAACTGATTGGTGATTGCGCTGAAATCATTCAGATGTTCAACAATGGTCGTATCACCTGCCATTTTCAGATTTAACAACTTCTTCATCAAATATACCTTATTTGATACAAAAGACTTCTCGTACATCTTCTCAAACGTCGCAAGAAATCCTAATGTCTCTATCTCCTTCGTGATGTTTGAAGCAATCGGCAGCGCGAGGCTTAATAGCACAGTCCCAGGGGCTTTACAATCGAGTACTTCCCATTTTTCCTTCGACATATTTCCAGGTTCTCCCCAAACAAGAGAGGATACAAGTCCTTCGAGTATAAAACGTCTTTAATCTGCATCCTCCAAAAGGCAAAGCTCAAGCGTTTGAACTTCTCAATCTTGACTTTTCCTTCTTTTTTTTCCATTGAGCATTCTTCAACCTCCAAACTCGGAGCTATGATACCAGTTGTTCGAAAATTACACCCACAGGAATACGCACAATCACACGCAAGAAACAAACAATCAAGAGACAGTCCCAAGAACATGACACGAGAATTTTACGTGATTTCGACAAGTTGTGCCTACGTCCATGAGGCTTGCACCTTTCACTATTATTTGAGAAAAATGAGTTACAATGATAAATGACTCGACAGCTAGGGTTTAGCATAAGACGCCTTTAAATAGATTGCTGAAAAACACATAAATTAAGGCTAAATGCATAATAATCCGTCGCTCACCGTCCAGACGGCCTAAGGCCCATTCGGATGCCTAGAACCAATTACTGCCTCTACACTAGGGGTGGGCATCGTGTCGTGTTGTATCGGGTTCGTGTCATATTATAGCGAGTTCGTATTAAAAACCTCTCAACACTAACACTACCCATTTAATTAAACATGTTACTTATCCTGCCGCTAACACTATGCGCTTATAAACCAGTTAACCTGTTTAACAACTTATTTAATAATAAATTCACATTTTCAATTATATACAAATTTTAATCATAAAATTACATAAATTATAATACATAAAAAAACTCCAAACAATCTGCAAAAAGTCTTTAAATAGTTCGATAGAAAAACAATATGAATTCACGCATAAAGAACTTCAAGGTCCAAACAGTTGAAGAAAAAAGTTTACAAAAAATTAAAAGGGTTAGATGGGTCATTTTCAGGTTCTGCAGGTTTAACACTAATCCAACTTATTTATTAAACGTGTTATCGGTTCATGTCACTTCTAACTTTGAGTCAAAAAATAGTCGACCCTAACTCTCTTAACTTTGTGTAGGGTTCGAGTAATGTTAATAGATCGTATTAAAATTTCTCACCCGTATTCTACATGATTCTGTCCAGACGGCTTGAGGCCCTGTCCGAGCGATTTTCCCAAAGGAATTTTTTTCTCCACTCTGAACAAATATGTGAGCTTATAGAACCTAAGTGAACATATAGCCCATAACATAGTAGAAAGGCATAAGCGGATTTGCGCAACCAACCTAAATTGATTGTAACACAAGGCTTAGTTTGTTTTGGTTAGTGTAATCCAATATGAAAAAACAAAGTTTATGCATGGGAATGTCCCTTATAATTGATATGAAAATAAATAGATGAAACAAAGGAAAGGATGGCTGTAACAAGAAAGTGATTCACGTGCAATTTTTCATTGATTGTCCTTCTATATGGATAATGGCTGTAGAGAGTAGACTCACGACTGTGCTATGAAGAACCAGTCGGAAACATTCCAAGACAACCTAGTAAAATTAAGACAATATCATTCTCGCTAACAGGTTTTGGGTCTTGTGGCTTGGTGGCTACAAGTGAAGGTCAGCCAAGTTATTTTCACTCATCACGGGTCTAGGTGACTTAGCAACTAGTCCTAGGCAGAGAAGGAGATATTCCACAGATTGTAGTACATCCCTTTCTTGTTCCTCGTGTAGGAATGATACACATTCCATGTAATATATTACCAGAACAAAGAAACTTTATTTCTCTTCCAACTGAGGAATTCTGATGCATTGGGTGATACTAGTCTTTTTTCAAAAGCTATACCATCTAATAACAAATTTAGCATATGGACTTTTCTTCCCTTTTTTCAACTAGGGAGTATCAAGAAGTGGCTCGTTATGTCTCTCAGGAGGTGCTTATGACAAATGTACTTAGTGTATGGCTTGGCCTTAGCCTCAGATAGTAAGTTCAGCCCTTGAGAAGGAATGGCGCTTAGATAGGGCATTCAAATAGTGTATGTATTTGCTAACATGCGTCAACACTAAGAGATCTGATGCCCACACGGATCTCACTAACAAATATCAGATGCAAAAGTCACAGTTACGTAAACAAGAGAACTGCTATTGGTTTCTACAATTGCAATTACCTGCAACGTAATGAAATTTGCCTATAGGTAGAGTCAATATTGCATTGTCCTCAATATTATGACCCACTCACTAGTTACATGCTACATCCAACCTCTTAGAATAATTTATACTGAATTTTGTGTGTGCATCTTCATTCCCCATACACGGGCAGGTTCAGGAAGAAAATACCGTAAGCACCACGCTTATAGCATAATTACAACCTCCCTTTTATATTAACGCCGTTAATAGAATAACTGCATTCACCAATCGCCAGCCACCGCAAGTCACCAGCCCATATAGCACCACCAGTCCCCAGCTCCTAGTGATCGTCAGTCCCCAACCCCCAGTCACTGCCAGTCCCGTCCCAAGCACCCATGCCCACGCCCCCTGCCAGCCACCAGTCGCCGTCAGTCCCCAACCCTCAGTCACTACCAGTCCCACCCCAAGCACCCATCCCCAAC
>JAOTRH010000025.1:3548267-3557675 GCA_034768845.1 Heliamphora exappendiculata
AAGAAGAACAATCTGGTGAAAGGCTTGCCTGAATTAGAGGAGGAGCCTCCTAAATGTGCTGCCTGTCAGTATGGGAAGCAAACCAGGCTTCCTTTTCAACAAAACAAGGCTTGGAGGGCTACACAGAGGCTACAACTAACACACACAGATGTGGGAGGACCAATGAAAACACCATCATTGAATGGAAGTAAGTATTATATTGCTTTCATTGATGATTACTCAAGAATGTGCTGGATTTATTTTATGAAGCTTAAATCTGAGGTTGCTGACATCTTCGGGAAGTTTAAAGCTTGGGTTGAAACTCAAAGCGGATGCAAAATGCAGGTGATCAGGTCTGATAGTGGAACTGAATATACCTCTGAAAAATTTAACAAGTTTTGTGAAGATGTAGGCATCGAACATCAGTTGACAGTACCTTACACTCCTCAACAGAATGGTGTTGTGGAGAGGAAAAACCAGACAATTATGGAGATAACAAGGTGCTTGCTTCATGACAAAGGGCTGCCAAAGAAATTTTGGGCCGAGGCAGTAAATACAGCAGTTTTTCTGCTAAACAGATTGCCAACAAAAGCTTTGCAGAAAAATACTCCATTTGAAGCATGGTATGGCTACAAACCAAAGTTTCTTAATCTGAAGGCATTTGGTTGCCTATGTTTCTCTTACATCCCTCAAGTTAAGAGAGACAAATTGGACAAAAAACTAGAATCTGGGATTTTTGTAGGCTATAGCTCAATTTCAAAGGCCTACAGGATCTACTTACCACAAAGCAACAAAGTAATTGTTAGCAGGGATGTTCAATTCCTTGAGTTAGATAATTGGGAGAATGACAAGAAGCTTGAGGTTCATGAGGAGAATGATGATATGGATGATGAACCTGTTAGAGGAATCAGATCACTCTCTGACATTTATCAGAGGTGTAATGTTGCTGTAATGGAGCCTGCAGGGTATGAAGAAGCTGCAACTGATCAGAAGTGGATAGCTGCAATGAAGGAGGAAAGATGATTGAAAAGAACCAGACATGGGAGTTGGTAGACAGACCTAAACACAAGAAAGCTATAGGAGTCAAGTGGGTTTACAGGACCAAGCTCAATCCTGATGGTTCTGTAAACAAGTACAAGGCAAGACTTGTTGTCAAAGGATATGCCCAAGGTTTGTTTTTCAAGGACAAGAGGAGAAGGTATATCGACTGAAAAAAGCCCCGTATGGTTTAAAACAGGCACCAAGGTCTTGGTATAGCAGAATTGATGCACACTTAGTAAACTTAGGCTTTGAAAAAAGTCTGAGTGATCTACTTTATATATCAAGAAGGCTGATAATGAAATATTTGTGGTATCTCTGTATGTTGATGATCTACTCGTCACAGGAAGTAGCAAGGAGTTGATTAACAAGGTTAAAGAAGAAATGAAAGATGTCTTTGAAATGACAGACCTTGGGAGGATGACATTCTTTCTTGGTATGCAGGTACATCAAAAGCAAAATGAAATATTTCTATGCTAGCAAAAATATGCAAAGGAAGTCCTCAAGAAATTCAACATGGAAGAGTGCAAGCCAACTGCAACTCCAATGAATCAAAAGGAGAAGTTTTGCAGAGAAGATGGAGCTAAAAAGGTGGATGAAAGGCTGTACAAGAGTCTAATAGGCTGCCTAATGTATTTAACTGCAACCAGGCCAGATATCATGCATGCAGTGAGTTTGCTATCAAGGTATATGCACTGTGCTGGTGAAATTCATTTTCAAGTTGCAAAAAGAATTCTTAGATATATTAAGGGCACAATTGATTATGGAATTAGGTTCAGTCAAGTTAAAAACTTCAATCTCCAGGTTATTCTGATAGTGATTGGGCTGGATGTGTTGATGATATGAGAAGCACCTCAGGTTACTGTTTTAGCTTTGGTTCTGGAATATTTTCATGGTGTTCTAAGAAGCAAGAAGTTATAGCTCAATCCACAGCAAAAGCAGAATATGTAGCTACTGTTGCTGCTATGAATCAAGCCCTTTGGATCAGGAAACTCATGAAAGATTTGCATATGGAACAACAAGAAGGCACACAAATATTTGTGGACAACCAAGCTGCAATTTCAATTGCTAATAATCCAGTGTTCCATGGCAAAACAAAACACTTCAAGATAAAGTTTTATCTTCTAAGAGAGGTACAAAGGGAAGGAGAAGCGCAGCTAATCTACTGCAAAACAAAAAATCAAAGTGTTGACATCCTAACAAAGAAACTTTCAAAGAGTAGATATGAATTCCTGAGGCAAAAACTTGATGTATGCAGCTCCAGAATCAAGGAAGAGTGTTAACTGGCATGACTCATGAAGCTGAATCAGTTTTATTTGTTGCAGAATAGGAGCTGAATCAGTTTTATTTGTTGCTATTGTTTAGGATTATAACCATGTCTTCAGGCTATTTTTTAGGCACTTAGCTGTTATGCTCAACATGTAACAGATTTTTCTACAATTCAATTTTCATTATGCTGTATAAATAAATAATTTGCTGCTTAATAAAATTACTCTTCTGCAATCTATAAATTAACTTCTCTCATTATTCTTAGTCTTTGGTTTTCTAAATAACCAACAGAGATCGTTGTGATATGTCTGTCACCTTATGATGCGAGCTTCTAGGTGCCATGTCAACTTCTCTTCTGTCCAAAGTTAGGTCAAGTATGACCTGTGACCGAGACCAAAAGGGGTATTTGATCAAATGGTCTTGACGAATTATAATTCAAGCCTCCAAAACACTTGCCCTCCTAATGATCTAGAGCAGTAAGATATAGTCTTGCTCCCAACCTAGAAGCGGAGTCAGTGTTAACAAGTAGGAGTGTTAATAAGTGGGAGAGTGGCATGTGCCAAAGTGATGCCATGAGTGGCCATGGAGATGTTGGCATGTGGAGATACGCACTAGCATCTTTTAGTTCGGACCCACACAAGTATTACAAAAAAAATGCAATATTTATACGTCAGGTTTTACCCAAAACATGGTTTAATAATAGTAAGGTTAATAAGCAAAGATGTGGTAGGCAATCTAGATGCACAAATATGCAGTCATTTATTTACTAGATTGTAGACAATTCCAATACTTGATAATTTTGGGAAATTTTGTGACTACAAATTCCTTTTAACACAACTTTTATGGCAGGTAAAAGTAACGACACTTTTAAAATAAGAAAACAAGAATGCACTCACAGATCTCTTTGTAATAACTACAAAGCTAAAAAGAGGGAATATTCGCAAAAATAGGAAAGGGCTATTTTACTATGACAAGTCAGCCAAAAATATACACTTTTTAGGACAAACTAATACTCAGATGATTCCAATACTTCTAATAGCAAAGTGGAAACATTAATGTGACAATGAACCACAACTCCATCGAAAAATCTAAGTTGGCAAAATATGGAAATCCGCAATTCTGATATTTTCAACTCTCTTCAAATGTCAGGTTTTTGTTAGCTATATCAAATATAGGAAGAACAGCGCCCAGGGAAAAGGGTACTGGAGGGTCCTATTGGTTATGATGCTTGGGAGAAGTGCAGACACTGACTGTATAGTAATAAGTAACAGATGGGGGTAAAAGTCATAGAAATGGGTGTATCATAAACTACCTTAACTTTTGAAATCTTTCCTCCTGACTTAAGTTTTGCGTTATCATTTTTCAACCTCTGCATGTACTTAAAATGCCTTCGAGCCAACCATCCGCGAATTACTGCAGAAATGAAAACACAAACGATAGGAAAATACTAAGCAATTAAATAGCCAGAGACTTCTCCAGTGAATACCATAAGTTACCCGATTGTAAATGGATAATCTCTGTCAGCTGCTTTTCAAGTGTCTTGCGAGCTGCCTGCTCTCTCAACTTCATCAACAAATCATACTCCCTCCTACCATTTTCTCCACGGATATCTGCATGAAACTTTTCATATATAATTGGAACCCATATGATTATAAAAATTTGGGGACAGGAAACTCGGAATCCTACAAACTCAAGATATCATCAAATGATGTATACTTGAATCCACAGATCATATTTGGGATTTCTAAGCATAAACATGTTTCAAGAAAATAGCTTAGTAAGTTCTCGAAGACAGATTCATGAAGATTTTAGGTCACTGATTCTCTCAAAAGCTTGAGTTGCTAGAAAATAAGCCCAACAAAATATATTAGCTATCTAACCCCTCCCCATGACACAGCTTGCACATCTGGAGAGGCAGATAAATTAAACAAACTAGGTGCACAATCTCACATAGAAAAGAGAGCACATCAATAAACATAATGGGCATTCAAACACATTACGAGACTTGAACCTAGAACCCCCTTGAACTAGAGTTCAATTATCATGTTAATCACCATTGCCCCAAAACTTAGTGATATGGGGCGGCAAAAAAGCAAGGTACCTTCTACATGAAAGAACTAAAGGGCTTTTATAAGCCTTACATGATTGCAGTGTTATTACTCCTTTCTTGAGTTCATGGAAGTCACGACGAGCCCGTTGACCGCGAAATCGCTTTTGCACCTCAAGTGTGCCTTGCAGAACTTGTTTTCTCGTATCCTCTAATGCAGCAATCTTTTAAACATCACAATACAACATCAGAGAACTGACTTTCAAGCAATTAGAAAGAACTACATTTTACTGCTTCAAAGCTTAGCAGGTTAACATAGAATTTTCTTTCAAGCACTGAGTTCCTCTTACTGAATACTTCACTAGATAAATGCTGGAGTGGGTCATTTTCTCAGTCAAACTTCGAGCAAGACTTGTCTTTCATTCTTTTTTTCTTTTTCTTTTCTTGGGAAATTTTAATTCAAGTTTTTGAAGACAACCCAAAACATACAGATTCTTGAATTTTCTGGTACTTTATTTAAGTATGAATTTTCTTTCTAGCCACAGTTCTGGATTATTAACCAGAAAACCATAGATTACATTGCACTAATTATACAAGGAAAGTATATCTTACTGACCTACTAAGAACAAACAAAGAAACATTAAGGACCATCAGAAGATATATGAACTCACCTGTCCTGTTCTAAAATATAATTTCGTATAACCAACTTGGTACATATCAGGGAGGATGTCAAATTGTTGCAGAACAGCAACTGATATGCTTAATGGATCCTGACATGCATTATCCTCCACAAGTAGGAAACCAAACCTAAAATTCGTGCATGCACAAATGAAAATTTCCTCAGCATCTGCTAAACTACCATTAAATAACTAAAGCAGGGTCTCATACTCCACCTTCTTGCAAATTCTTGATGCGTCAGTCGAGTAGGATAGCCAGATCTTGAGATCCGGACAACCTCAAGAACTCCACAACACCTGAGTTGCTCCAGAACAAGACCCTTTTCGTACATGCCAGGAAGCTGCTTATTGTTCGGTTTTATGCAACGAATGAAGTGCGGTGTGGAGGTCTCCAACTGTAGCATTAATTTGAATAATTGACCCTACAAGCATACGAGAAAGTCTAAACATAATTTTCCACAGCAAAATTGATGCAATAAGCATGTTGCACTGCACAAAACAGTGTGTCTTCATAATTGTTAACTTCATTATTCAAGTCTGAGATGTTCATGTCATCACAGAAGCAGAAACAATAATAACTTAGCCATTAAACAAAAGCCTGTTAATAGAAATTTAACTAAAAAGGCGTGTGCGCATGAAAGAACATTAAGTAACCACATTAACAAGTGAAAGCCACTGTGAGATCCTCACCTATTCACAAGAAATGTCAGGTACAGTTTTTGAAAACTATTTTCTATTGTTGTTGGGGGGGCGGATTAATACAGCAAACTCATTTGGCGCAATTGTTTCCAAAAATAATTTTCAAAAAGAAAATTCCCAAAAAAAACCCATTTTCAATAAATAAATTTACATTTATCGAAGCTTCTAAAATATTAGATTGATAAATGAAAAATGAAAATGGCAGGAATACAAGTGTTTTCAACTCTATTACATGGAGTCCAGTATGAGTATCGAGTGCAACTATGTGTTTTGATGTCAGATTCATCTAATTCTCCTGCCAAGACACTGAGATATGATAAAATATTCATATTGCTTAATATATTTCTTTTATTTTCTGAAGTAAATGGTATTTACAAAGTTCCATAAAGTGTTTCATGCATAATATAAGAGTTTATGCATAATTTTACAGGAAACTCGAATTACTAAATATGCTTATTAGGTAAATGTCTAACTAAAAAGTCGAGCACATATCTCATACTCTCCCATACCTTTATCCAAGTATCGATTGTCCAACACAAGTACCTTACAGTTTATACATTTAGAAAAGTCTATGTAGCATAGGTTTTCAAACTTCCCATTATATTTATTTTCCAAAAGAAAAACGAAGGCCAACAAATATAATGAGAACTTTGAAAACCTATGTATTACCGCTGCAAGTTTTCACCATATTACTGACCTACAAAACTATGTCTTGAGAAACCATATTACAACTACAAATATTTACAATACAAAAAGAAATTTCAAATAGCATATCTACCTTGAATTTTGTGCCAACACTTTGCTTCTGAGGCTCAAAGACACCAATCTGATGGAAAGGACTAGCAGGTTTATGAAATTGGTTAAGAATATTGGAAGCAAACAACTGAGGGAGCCGGCAGCTGCATGATGAAAGGAGTTGGATGGTATCAGAGTGCAGTGGATCTCTGTTCTTTTCCAAGAAGCCACTTGTGTCATACAGAACCTAAATAATGATATTAAAAAAAGACTTCAAGTATAAGTACTGACAACTGTAGAGGTCCAAAATCGTTATCCAAGTAGAACAAAGACAACCAAGAAGTAAAGCATCATGGCTGTTATTGTAGATATACCCCCTCTACCAAGATGAGGAAATTCTACAAAAAAGTGAAATCAACCAAGTTCTATCTAGGCATGTTTTCTGAGCAAACTAGCTTCTGGTAATTAACAAAAACTTTCTTCTTCTTTTTTCTTTTCGCATTTGACATGAACTGAGAATTTTGTGTCCGTAAAAATAATAATGAATAAGAACCTCAAAGGATTAAGTTAAATAAAAATTTGTTGTGGTTAGATCAAAAGAAAAAAAAAACTTATTTTATTTCTAAAGCAGAGAGGCCAAGAAGTTGTGCTTGGTTTGAAGGTAGCTGTATTCCGTGAAAAGGCAGGAAAGTTCTTTTATTCCAAAGAACAAAGATAAGATTTTAGAAGCAGAAAAGCACTTTTGTAGTCTAAGTCATACTGTGGACACCACGACAGGCAGTGTAGCTCTGAGTATTAACTGGATTGTTGCCTCAAATGTGAGCATGTACGTGCACACACACTCACACACACACACACACATGAATATCATAAGCCATTTTCTTAGTTTTACGTTCAAATTGAAAAGATAAAAAAACTGTCAACAAATAACATTTTTTTCAATCAACGAATTACATCATTACCACCCATGTATCCACATATACAAGGCCAACGGGTCAGTCCAGGAGCTGAGACAGAAAGAAAATCTTTTTCTTCCCACAGGGACAATATTTGACCACCAGCAAGGCCATAGTGGCCAAAAGAAGAAAAATAAGAAGTGAAGATTATGCATTAGAAACTTCAAATCTTCTCATATATGCAGTTATTTACATTTTTTCTGATTCATAGTAGCAGTTACATAATGGGATGAAACCATGGATTATTAGGACTTGACAGGGAATGAGAATACTGCCAGAAAAAAAGGATCTACATGCTTTCAACCTGAGACTATGCAGAAATTTCTTTCCATCTCCCTTGACACAAGTAGACATACATGTGTATAAATGCAAATTGTCTTAAGTATAAAAACTGTTTAATAGCAGTAAGTTATTTCTCATTACATTCATCTTCGTTATTCTGGAAATAGTACACACTGCACACCTTAGCAGAGTCAAAAGAGTTGACTATTTGTGCTGTCAATTTCTGATTAATTCCTCTCAATCAGTCTAACATCTTACCTCTCCAGCATAATGGTGAATCCTAAAGGCACCACCTCTTTCTCCTCTAAAGCAAGGATTATCATTCAAGTGTTGCTTAAGCTTATTGGCAAAGGTCAAATCAGTGGCCTTGGGAAAATTTGATTCCTCGTCCAACAAAGATATCAACCCTAAAGGTTTCTGCAAAATGAACACAGTGAAGCCATTAACACAAAATCTACCGCGTATGAACAAATGACTACAAATATGAAAAGCCTACCATTGCGTTCCACATAATAAGGTCATTATCGAAAAGATGAGAACTCGGCACAATTGACAGTGGAAATTTTCAATCTTTTAAATTTTTGCATCTTCAGTTTATAAGAAAGAATATTACAATAAGAACATGGCTTTCAATTATACGCAACAAGTTTACATCAAACGCATCAGGAAGACACGTGCCATATGAAATGCTCCACAAAACAACCCTCATAGAACTCGACTTTTTTTTACCTTGTTAACCTCTAGTTTGAGGAAAACCAGCTATCTGAATAAAGGTTTTCCTGTAGGGAGACAATTCATGAGGTAAAGAGGGCTTAGAAACAAAAATACCTTCTCAAAGAGATCCAAACACTCTTGGTTGTCTTCAAACTCTACTTTTGTCCAATCAATTCCATCCGATTCATACTCCTAAAAACAAAAAATAATCAGTTTACTACACTATCTTCAAGGTGCCTCCAAAAATATGTTGACCTCATAATTGACTACATGAGCGAGAAGTGTTTTTCACAAAACCCTGAAATCCACACGGAATATCCTCACCTGGGGTTCTCTTTAAGTACATCATTCAAGTTGATAACACAAATCAAGTTATTTTTTCTTTCAAAAGACTATAAGTTCTTGCTTTGACCACTTAAGGTTAAGGGGAAAAAGAAACCAAAAGGAATGAACTCTTGAATCATTATACGTAGTTCTCCAAAAAAGTAACAGAACAGATCTGACATGCTCACCTCCTGCTCCAGTTTAAACAGATGCCGATTGAAATGTTGTTGCAGTCTCTCATTTGCATAGTTTATACAAAATTGTTCAAAGCCATTCTTCTGAAATTTTAGCGGATGAAATCTTCACATGTTAGACAAGTGCACTGCATTATAAATATCAATAAATAGACAAATATAAGTTACAAACCTTAAATGACTCAAAACCATAGATATCTAGGATACTAATGGATCTCCCAGTATGCTGTTTTCCAAGCATAAGCAACGTATTAATCTTTTTGACCAGCCAGTCAAACAAGCTTGCGTAGATGAATTTTGCTAAAGCATCTCTTTTATCAATTGCCTGAGTAGAAAAAGATTACAAGTTTAGTGTCAGCAGCATGTGGACTGAGTACAATTTGGATGCGCAAACGTGCATGTAAGTATCTATGCAAACCTTCACAAACAACACAATTGTGTTCAGAGAGAGAGAGAGAGAGAGAGAGAGAGAGAGAGGGGGGGGGGGGGGGGGG
>JAOTRH010000025.1:3557775-3581395 GCA_034768845.1 Heliamphora exappendiculata
AGAGAGAGAGTCAGAGAATTCAAATTCTTAAGGTTTTTAAGTTAGACTGGTTGATCAATAGACAATGAAGTCCAAATTTCTGGACATTGGGATAAATTGTCATGTAGAGTAAAGCATTCAAAAACAAAACTGTCATGTATATTAGAAAAAAATCACAGGGTTAGCTGGGTGTAACAAACACATTGAGATCATATGCCCGCAGATCATGGCCTTGGGGAACATTAAACAGGAACAGGAAGTATTAGCTCGTAAGGGTTATATGTTGGCTTCGTCCAGATCATTTTTCATAATGATCTTCTTCGGATGCAAGAAAACCTGATCCTCATAGCCAATCCAAAATTTATGAATACTAGAAGAGAGCTCACGTAATCCGTGGCACAATAAAAAAAATTTAATTCATTTAACTTTAATTCAAAATCTAGTTATATTCTTTCTTTTTTTTTCAATAATTACAAAATGAATAAAATGTGTTATGGGTTATAGGAGTTCAAGAATACTGACATTTAAAATTAAGAGAGAAAAAAAAGGAATAACAAAGAAGGAAAAGGAAGTGGGTGGTTATGTAACTACTCCCACAATATTTTAAAATTTAAACTACTATAAGAACATTTTTGGAACAAAAGTTATGGTCGGCTTCAGAAGACAAACTGGGATGCTACCTTTTAATAATAGTATATAAGTATATATAATGATATAGATAGTATAGATAAATATATACCTATGACCTCTTCAAAAGGTAGAAACTTACTGAGTACTTTATAATGAGAGGAAATGATCCATTATAGAGGGGGTACGATTAACAGTTGATTGCAACCTTGTAAGCAGCCATAGCAATGGGAAAATGAAGGGGTAAAAACCATAAATAAAACTCTTTTTTGAGTCTTTTTTTCACATCAAGAGAACCCAGAGAGCTGTAGGGCTAGCAATTCATTTGGATTCTACCGTTACCCCTAGTCTTCGGATTCCAAACAATGTCTCATCTCACCAAAAAGGGTTGTGGTAATGCGGTTATAGAAGATTCATTTTCAGCAAATTTTAATTCAGTTTGATCAAGATACCCATCACAAATGACCAGTAGCATCAACTTTTTCATTTAGGTGGGTATGTTGCACTATGATTGGTTTCTCAAAAGACTACTGCTTCAGCTGGTAAAGTCAGTTTGAATATACTGCTTTTAACTCAACTGAGTAATTGTTCAAAGGCGGTGATGTCCTTGTAATATTAACAGTTTACTTGCCACAAACCACGTTATACTAACAGTATTGTCACAGTTTTAGATAATACGTGAAGCTAACCTCAAAAAGTATGCTCAAAGAAATGCCACAACATGCTTACAGTTGAATTCAGTTTACCAATTCTATTTCTATATTTTGCCCTCCATTGACCATCAAAAAACATGGAATGGGTGCTCACATATTGCCTGTGAAAGAACCAAGTGACAATAGATAACTTTGAGCTGCAACAGTTTTAAACAGGGTTTTAAATCACGGTATTGTCTGAGTAACGGTCGCTGTTGCGTATAACAGGTATCGGGAGAAACGATCAACTTGTTACGGGAATAAATAACTCCCCTCGTGATTTTTCTTTTCAAGCGCTAATAAATGGCATAAACTCATTGATAAGTATATCCTAAACCTATTTACTACAAATTGAATATTTATAAGTATTTTTAATTAACATTTTGACACCTAATTTTGAAGACGAAGATAGAGTTCCAGAGAAAAAAGCAAAACCTGATACAGCGCTGATACACGATAAGTATCGGCTGTATCAGTCGATACTCTAAGGATTTTCTATAACTCCGCTATGCCTGAGATACCGTTACGTAACGATCTATACATAACGGTATCAGCGAAATTTAAAAATCATGGTTTTAACCAATACGCACTAATGCACTATGACATTAACATTAACATATAGCTCCTAAAGTGCAAATATACACTCTATGCCCTCACCTAAGTAGCGTGGACATGGACACGGGATACAATATAGACACACCAACACATCGATTTTCAAAAAATGCAAGACACGACATGCTTAGGACACGTTAAAATTCTCTATTTTCATATATTTATTATATGTCAAATATATAAATAGTTTATTCAGTGGTAATTGAAAATACACTATATAACCAATAAAATTAAAAAATTGAATATTTCATCTAATAAATGTTCTAAAACATCTTTAGTGTGCATAATTTATGTTTCGAAGAATGTAAAACATTGTTATTATGAAGAAATTCATTACATATGATGTGTTTAGAGTATTTAAAAACTGTTATTGAAGTGCCCGTTAAGTGTTGAAAAAGTGTACAATATTATAAATTTAATTTTTGTAATTAAGACAAGCATCACAAAATAAAAATGTCCTCACGCATGACTAAATACAGATATCAAGGAGACAGTTTATTTTCGGTTATTTTGTTATCTAAATGATAGTTTAGTCTTTTAAAGCTAATTAGGATTTAAGTTGAAAATATGTTATTATTTTCTTAAGATATTTTTTTATTATTAGAATCTTGTTTTCTAGTTTAGTATTATTGCTATTATTAAGGTTTTCTATAACTTATACATATGATGTATTCCTTCATTATTGTTTAAGTGTTTGATTATTATAATAATATATCTCTTTAGTTTCATGGTATCAAATCAACTTGCTAAATTTGTTTGTTGCAACCGTAACACAGTCGCAAACCTTAGCCTTCTCTTTTGCAATCGCAATCCTAGTCGTCGACTACCGACACCGACCATCACTAATCTCGTCGCGAACCATCACCAACCTCGTCGCCAACCCTTGCCAACCATCGGTGACCCTCGCCGGACCCTCCTCAACCCTCACATCAAAACCCTGGCTGTCATCTCTTGCAAACCGAAACCCTAGCCTTCATCTTTTACAAATCGCAACCTTAACAGACATCGCAGACCATCATCAAACTCGTCGTCAACCCTCGCCAACCACCGGCGACCCTCCTTCTGCAACGCCGACCTCCGACGAACCTCGTTGAACATCTCTTTTGCATCGTTGACCACCAACAACTCTCATCGAACTCTTTTTCATCACGTCTGACCTTCGGGTCTTGCATCTATCCTCATCGCAACCTGATCCGACAAGCACCAGACTCAATAAGCCTCCGACCATTACCAACGAATTTGCCTGACACCTTAACCTGCATCAGTGGCCTCGTCGGACCTTTTCAGCACATTTGGTTTTGTGTCTTGTTCCATCTGGCCTTCATCGTACCTGTTTTAGCACAACAAACTAAAATTTGACTTTGCCTTGCTGCTTGGTTTTTGGTATATTGGCTTTCAGTTCAACTCTTAACAAATTGATACGATACTTAGCATATTAGCAAATCTATTTTGTGACACCCCGACCCTTCACATGACAACAATATTGTCCGCTTTGAGCAAAAGCCCTCACGGTTTTGTTCTTCCCATATGGTCACCCATCCTTGCATTGCTCTAGCGTAAGCACGCTTAACTGCGGAGTTCTGCTAAGAACTCTACCACTTGGGAAAAGACCTCGTTGAATGTAAGGGTCCAAAGTTTTTTTTTTATAACCCAGGAACTTCCTCTCCCTTTCCGATGTGGGATACCAGGATATCACAATCCACCCCCTAAGGGCGCACGTCCTCGTGCAGTAGCCTGCTAGCTCCGATAGCCTGCCAGTCCTTACCGACCCGCCCACTCAGTAGCCCGCCCACATGTCATGAGAGACGCCAGGGGCCCACACTCGAATGTGATGAGAGTCGGCTATGATACCATCTATGACACCCCCACCCTTCACATGGCAACGATATTATCTACTTTGAGCAAAAGCCCTCGCGGTTTTGTTCTTTCCAGGGGTCACCCATCCTTGCATTGCTCTAGCGTAAACACGCTTAATTGCGGAGTTCTACTAGGGTCTCTACCACTTGGGAAAATGTCTCGTTGAATGTAAGGGTCCAAGATTTTTTCTTTATAACCTAAGAACTCCCTTTCCCTTACCGATGTAGGATACCAGGATATCACATATTTTACCTTTGCAGAGCAACTTTGATTTTTATTGGTATATTTGATTTCAGTTCGACCATTGGCATATTATAATAATAGTCACTGCTCTATGACTTGTTAGATGATCAAATTGCAAACTATCAGTATTAGGATGCATGAGAATTATCAGCATCGAACATGAGCTTTTGGTCCGAGAATTTGGATACAATTTTTTTTCACGAGTTTTGGCATGCAATTTGGGTTTTCTCGCCCTTTATTGATGTTTCACTTTCTTTAGTGCAGTCTCTGTTTGAGCAGTTTCAACCATGCAGATATCCTTTGGATTCCAATCTCATACGTATTTTATAACTACGTTATTTTCGGGTTTGAATAGCTCTTATCTTATCGGTATTTCTCCCATTACTTGGATATTTGATTCCAGTTCTTATCATCATATAACGCCTGATTTGTCCAATCTTAGTCATTATACTTTTCCTTCTTCTCCAATCACTATTTCGACTGTCAATGGTGCTTCTATGCAAGTGGTTTCTATCGGCTATGTTATTCCTTCTTCATCTTCTTCATTATAGATACCTAATGTCTTTTATGTGCCACAGTTGACTATCAGTTTATTATCTATTAGTCAGCTTTCTGATTCTAATTTTGACGTTGTATTTCATTTTTCTGGTTGTGTTGTTTAGGATTGGACGTCCTAGAAAAAGGTTGGGAATGGGCATAGGATTAGTGATTTATATGTGTTAGAAAGTTTGCATCTCCCATTGAATCCCTCCACGGCGGTATCTTCTTTAACTTTAGATTAACATTCTTTTCCATTTTACCTTTGATATTCTAGGTTAGGTCATATGTCTAGCGAACGCCTAAAACAGTTAGTTCAATTTGGTTGCTTGGGTAAAGTGTCTCCCAGTAACATCTCTGAATGCAGTAGTTGTAAACTTGCAAAAATGCCAGCACTACCCTTTCTTAACAGTACTTCATACTCTACATCTCCTTTCTCTCTTGTTTATACTGATGTATAAGGTCATTCTCCCATTGCAACAAAAGGCGAGTCAGTGTATTATGTTTCTTTCATTGATAATTATAGTCGGTTTTGTTGGATGTATTTGATATCTTACAAATCAGATTTCTTCCATATTTATCACACATTTCACTCCATGGTTCACACTTCACGCCCAATTTTCTACAACTATCAAGACCCTCCGTTCTAATTTGCGTGGAGAGTATTCTCTAACCGAATTCACCGACTTTTTAGTTGCATCTGGCACTATTCATCAATCTCATGTGTCTGACACTCCTGCACAAAATGATAGAGCTAAAAGAAACTAATCAGCATATCCTTGACACAGCTCACTCCCTTTTTCGTTCCTCATCTGTCCCTGCCACTTTTTGGGGAGAAACAGTTCTTACTACAGTGTATCTTCTTAATCGCATGTCTACACCTCTTCTTTATGGTATTTCTTCTTATGAAAAATTGATAGGTCACACTCCTAATTACTCTTTGTTATGTGTTTTTGGTTGTGTTTGCTTTATCCTTGTTCCCAAAAGATGACGAAATAAACTTAGTACTCATTCCGCTCTTTATGTCTTCTTGGGTTATGGTATTCGATAAAAAGGATATCGGTATTATGATCCTGTATCTAAACACCTTTATGTCTCTCGTCATGTTGTGTTTCTTGAGCGTCTCTCATATTTTACTCTACCATTCAAATATGCTCCTCTTCCCCAACAAGATCTAATTATTATTGATCCTTTCCCGAATAACGTGACTTCTGACAAGTTTACTCGTACTCTTGTCGTTTCTGAACTTCCTTCTCAATCTCGTCCTTCTGTTGTTTCATCTCCCTCATTAGTCTATTCTTGTAGGCTGCCTTCCCTTCTCAACACATATCCACTAGTTCTGACACAGATCCCTTGTCCTTGTGGATCCTGATTCTCTTGAACGACGCTATCCTTTGCGTGTTCGTACTATACCGGTAAGACTTAAGTTTTCTAATAACTATTTTTCGCCCTCTTATCGTGCTTTTTTATCTGCTATTCATGTTTACTTTGACTCTCAATCCTATAAAGAAGCCCGTACTAATCCAAACTAGATCAATGCCATGCATGCTTGAGATTTGGTTCCACTGCCTGCCGGTAAAAACTGCATTGAATGTAAGTGGGTTTACAAAGTTAAAACTCATTTAATGGTTCTTTGGAGCCAGGTTATTTGCCAAAAGATTTTCTCGGAGTATAGAATTGATTATGAACAAACTTTTGCACCTGTGGCTAAGATGACTATGGTTCGTACTTTGATTTCTGTTGCTGCCATTCGTCAATTGCCACTTTTCTAGCTAGATGTCAAGAACGCATTTCTTAATGGGCATCTTAACAAAGAAATTTATATGCGCCCTTCTCCGGAGAGGAATATTTCAGGACCTGTTCTTCTCGGAGAGGAATATTTCCTACAACCTACAGATATTGCCAGACTTCTTATTTGGGTATCTTGCCTTTGCCCTTCTCTTTTTTTAGGTCGTGTTTTTTATTTTATTAGCATACAATGTTATATATTCCTCACTAGATTGTAGAATTCAGCAGTTAAAATTAAGAAAATATATTGCTTTAATAAAGAAAGGTTATAGATGTGACATATAGTGATTTGATAATAAAGATATTCAGATGTAACCCGTTAATAGGGGTCCTTGATTAATATAAATAGATGGAAGTTGAGAGGAGTTGTCACACAAAAATGGATCATCAATTTGGAAACATTTTCTGTAATTTGCCTATAAATATACGCTGTGAAATTAAAAAAATATTTTCAACATTATGTGGAGGATGCAAATGAATATTTCTTTTTTCGAAAGGAAGAAATCCTTAGAGAACTTGTCTAAGGTGCTAGATGTGGGATATATACGTGGGTCATGAGAATGGATGTTTCCAGACTTGAAGTATTCATCTGTTGGTTGTCGGATAGAGAGGAATGTAAACATGTGTTAAAAGGTTCTCTGCCCTATAGGGTAATACAGAATATTGCCTGCACCGCTAAAAGTAATACCGATGATGGAGGGTATTACGTAGACTCATACCAGGATTCCATAGCAGTCATACGAGATGAAATGCATCGATGAGTCATTGGAGCCTATGACATAGTAATCCTAAAAAAAGAATGCATTATGCAGTTCACCACGGACGATGGAATTGTTAATGATGTAGTGGTTAGTCCACATGGGATTTATGGGGTCCCACGGAAGGAACCCAATGTAGATATGATTAAATAAATGCAATTAATTTAGTTTCAATTTTATCTTAATGTATTAGTTTTCATTTTCGTTGCCCGATAACGTTAACACATCATCGTCTTCATCATTATAATCCTGTTTTATTTATTTATTTCAATGGGTATTTTAACCCCGTTGTTTTATTTAATATTCAGGTTAATGGAGGTGAACGATATAAAAACCGGTGTGGTGGAAGGTATATCAACCAATGATTTCACTTCAATAGAACTTGTATTGCCTACTTTTTTTCTCAGTTGAGATTGAGATATGGTCACAAGAGTATTAAAGTGGATAAAATATTAATAAAATATTTACCTTTATGTGCTCCCAACACCAGTGAGTTGGTCAGAGTAAATGTTTATGACCGGAAGTTAGATGGCAATGACAGTCTGCAAACTTATTTCGTATTCCCTGTAGATTGGCAGTGTGAGTTAATTTATTATGAAAATGGATATTGTTCTATTAATAATAGACAGATCTCATTGGTGGTCAAGTATCGCTTGGAAGAATCTAATATCAAAAGGAGTGTTATATATTGTAAAATGAAGGGGTGTTATATATTGTAAAATGAAGAGGTATCTTTCTTTATTAAAGCAATATATTTCCTTAATTTTAACTGCTGAATTCTACAGCATAGTGGAAAATATGCAACATTGTATGCCAATATAATCAAAAACACGACTTGGAAAAAGATAAGGCCAAAGGCAAGATACCCAAATAGGAAGTTTGGCAATATCTGTAAATTGTAAAAAATATTCCTCTTTGAGAAGAACAGTTACTAAAATAATATATTTATATATAAATAGTAGACTGCGTAAGGGGAAAATTTCCCCTTTTATACAATTCAAAATGTCATCTGGGTCCCACATTTCCGACTTTACACAATACACTTGTACTTTTTACTGTTTGCTTTTTACTTTGTCGGTAAGTATTCATTTATCATGTGCCAGCTGTAAAAGTGAATATAATATTCAACGACATAATCATTACCCTATAGGTCCCATCTATTTTATGACGTCACCCACATGGGTTTGTCGGGAACTAAAACGTGCGCCTAACGGCACGCGAGGGCAAAACCGTAATATTAAAAGGTTATGCCCCGCGTGAAAAGACAAAAATTCCCCTCTGGGGCGCTATAAAATCCACGTTGTTTCAGTCTCGCGCAAAATCAATAATAGGTCCAGTTTCGATGTGAGATACATCTGTACGACTGCGTGAAAAGACAAAAATGCCCCTCTTGGCGCTATAAAATCCGCGTTGTCTCAATCTCATCCAAAACCAGTAATAGGTCCAATTTCGAGATGAGACACATCCGTACAACCGATACAGTTTGTCGTCTTTAGCATGCTCTTTATGGTTTAAAACAGTCCCTCGTGCTTGGTATGAGCGTTTCCAGTCTACTGTTACTCAGATTGGTTTCACTCCTAATCCTCATGATTCTGCACTTTTTCACCGCCACACTCCTACTGGATTGGTTATTTTGTTATTATATGTGGATGACATGATTATCACTAGTTCTGATTCAGCAACTATTTCTGAAGTGAAACAGCATTTGTTTCGTGCATTTGAAATGAAAGATTTGGATTTTTTGCGCTACTTTCTTGGTATAGAGGTTACTTCTTCCCCCATAGGGTACCACTTATCACAATCAAAATATGCAACTGTGGTGATCCACCGTGCTCGAATCACTGATGATAAAGTTGTGGATACTCTAATTGAGTTGTGTGTTAAATTCTCTCCTTCTGATGGCATTCTTCTTAAGAATCCCACTGTCTATCAAGAGCTGGTTGAGTGTCTGGTCTGTTTTACTGTGACTCATCCTGATATTGCGTATGCTGTTGTCAATTTATCTCTGCTCCTCACTCCACTCATTGGGCAGCTCTACTTCGTATTTTGCGTTATGTTCGTAATACTATTTCTCAGAGCTTATTCTTGTCTTCGTCTTCATCATTGACTCTTCGGTCATGTTGATGTTGATTGGGCTAGTGATGTTTTTTATTGCGAGTCTACTACTAGTTTTTGCGTATTTCTCGGTGACTCTCATTTTCTGAAAAAAAAAGTAAAAAACAGTCTATCATTGCTTGTTCTACTATTGAAGCTAAATATCGTGTCATGGCCCATGCTACTGTTGAGATTGTTTGGCTCTGCTGACTCCTCTCTGATTTGAATGTTTCTCTCTTCTCCTATTTCTCTCTACTGTGATAATAAGAGTGTGATCTACATAACTCATAACTCTGTCTTTCATGAACGTACAAAGCATATAGAGATTGATTATCGCTTTATTCGTCAGCATCTTCAGCTTGGTACTATTGATCTCCTATTCGTCTCCTCGTCATTGCAGCTTGCCGATTTCTTCACCAAGACTCACACTTCAACTCGTTTTCAGTTTCTACTTGACAAACTCTCACTGCTCACAGGACTCGCATCGTGAGTTTGAGGGGGGTATAAAAATGTATTTTCAGTTATTTTGTTATCTAAAGGGTAGTATAGTCTTTTAAGGCTAATTAAGGTTTAAGTTGAGAATATGCTATTATTTTCTTGGGATATTTTCACATTATTAGGATCTTGTTTTCTAGTTTAGTATTATTACCATTATTAGGATTTTCTATAGTTTATATATATATATATATATATATATATATATGATGTATTCCTTCATTATTGTTTAAGCCTTTAATTATTGTAATAATAGATCTCTTTTGTTTCAGATAGCACTATGGAAAGGACAAGCATCACAAAATAAAAATTCTTGAAAGCCAAGATATAAACCTTACCTTCATTAGGCACAACCTCAGCATAATTTTCATTGTCAATTGCTTGAAATGATATGTTTCCCAACCATAACACTGCAGCAAGCATTTCAAAGGCATTTTCTTGGTCTTTTTTGTGAATTCGAACAATATCCAAGGCTTCCTGTCAAAACAGAAAAAAGACATGCAAGTGAAAATTCATTAACAAGGATTCACAAAAACCAACAGAAAACTCCACTGTTTAGTGAGATTCTTTTCTTGAAATTACCAAAAGCATTTGAAATTTCTGAGCATCATCAACACCATCAATTGTCAAGCAATCACTCTGACTCAGATAATTGAACTTGCTTGCCGTTTTTAGGTTCAGTTTATCTGTAAAGAATATACAAGATGCTAAGTCAGAGAGTATAAACTTGCTTAGATTGTAATTATATAGCTGATGTAGAGAACCCGACATATTTCTAACTATAAGAAAGGTAGACAGCTCTAGCTTCTTGGTAAAAAAAATACATATTTGTTGACCGACAATACTTGATGCAACATTCAAAGTGACAGGGACCAACCATCAAAGCTGCAGCCACCTGCATTCCAGGTGGCATCAGAATTCCTTCCACCATTCATGATTTCACCAAAGTATAACCATAGAAAAGTCTCAGTTGTCCCCCTCTCCCCCCCCACCCCCCAAAGAAAAAAAAGAATAGCTTAGAGGGTTTTGCCACATTACAAAATGACATAACTACTATAGCCTTTTCATAACATCAACAATGCAGTATGAATTCACAACTGATGCCACATCAATAGTCACATAACAGGTGATTTCTGCGTAAAATGGTATTGGACACCTAGCACTTCAACAACCACTTGTAGTTAATGTTGGATAACTTAATATACATCGCTAAGCCCATTTTAAAAAAATTTAAGCTTTTGGGACAATTAGTGACTTAATATGGTATCATAGCTCTCTAGTTACAGGATGTCCTAAGTTCAAATCTCGTAATATGTGTTTCTCTATTATATTTGTTATTGTGTACCATGTATGTTGGTGGACATGTTCAGCTCAGTTTGTTTTATCTTTTTCATGTGCGGGACAGGGTCGCACGTGATGAGAGTGTTGGATAGCTTGATATATATTGTTAAGCCAATTTCCTAATAACTTAAATTTTTAGGATAATTGGAGACTTAACAATTATATAGAGATAAACACATTAAATCCATGAATGGAACAATGATGGGATCCAAACAACCTTTGAAGCCAGATGGAGCACCAGCACAAAGTTGGTAGAAGACATGGTACGACCTTTCTCCATGGGCAAGCTGAACCACTCTTGACTGCTCAAAGAAGATGTTATTCTCTTAAACGGGAAGACGTTGTTTATATAACAAGAATGCGAAGCAGAAACCACCTACCTTTTCAAGCAAAACTATCCAAGATTATTGAAGGAGTTGATATTTTACAGCACATGAGATTCAAAAAATAAATCAAGTTAGTAAACACAATTGAAACAGTGTGACAAGAAAATGTTTGCTTTTAGCAACTTTCTAAGGTAAACATGTTTACAGGTTTGGATTTGAGCACCACACATTTTTCCCTTCGCACTAAAGTGAATCTCGATCAACTTCCCCTGCACCACATCAAAATGTGAGTTGCTCCCTATGCTCTTTCAAATGAACTCAATTAAAAATTGCTCAATGATCAAACCAGGGGTAGTATCATAAAGGAAGTTTATGCTTCAATCAATGTATAATAGAAGTAGGAATGCATCCTATTTGGAAGAAGGGAGGGGGAGGATGTGAGACCGTGAGAGAAAGTATCTCACAAATCGACTAGAGTTGTCATTCCTGCATGTTTTTGCATTCCCAAATGCCTCGAGTATACAGCTTGTCTGGAGGATTTCACTTTCTACCCCTCTACTGCCACCACCAAGAGCAGCCAAGTATTGCATTGCAATTTTTGCTGTTTCTGTTTTCCCTGCTCCACTTTCCCCACTTTAAGAAAGATACAAAAGATTTCTTAGGGACACTCTAATGTAGAACAATTTACTTAAATATGCTGGTGTTGAAGATTAAACCTATGGAAATCTGCCACAAAAGGAACACAAGGGAAGCAAAAAAATAATGAAATATAAAAACAACCACGAGCAGAATTCCTGCTTCACAGACACACAAACATATAGAAAAATAAAAGATAAAAAGATAAAAGATAAAAAGAAAATGGACACTTCAACTAACCTTATGATGATGGATTGATTCACTTCATCTACAAGGTACAGCATGAGTGAACAGAATGAATTCGTTAGAATCAAAATATAAATACTTATAGAGGAGCCTTGTTTTGCTCAAAAGTACTATTTGACACACCTCTCATCATCTCATTATAGGCTGCATCTGCTATACCATAGATGTGTGGGCTGTCAAAAAGCTTCTCCCTATAAGCTGTTACAAAATCATTTCCATGACATTGGACATCTTTGAAGGGATTGATTGCTATTAAAACAGGCCCTGCTTTACTCTACATGACACAAGGACAAGCACAAGTCAAAGGAGAGAACAAGCGGAACTCAATTTGATTGGGATGTATTAACAGTCGTACTCATACATACATAAATAATATCGTGAGAATATCTATACTGAAGGTTGTGAAGAACTGATGGCTCGCTCAAATAACTAAGCTGTATGAGGTCATCCACACCCTTGAGGATATCAGGATTTGCAGGTAAGAGCTCTTCTTTTGACACTTTCACAACCTGAAGTAATAACCAAGTATTAAGTGCCTGTACCCCATCTACTTAAGTGCTTTAGAGAAGTTATAAGCTTTAAGAAGGCACAGAAAACAAATGTACTCACAGTTCCATCCAAGAGCAAAACATTTGCTTTCTCCCCTGAAGTTGATTGTATCTGGCCCAACTCCCAATCTCCATTTGAGAGCCAACACCAAACAAGAAGTTTCTGAACCAAATTACACTAAATCTAAGCAATTGTCAAGGAAAAGCATGTGCACTGTGTGTGCAGAATATCACATTGTGAACTTGCAACAAAATCGAAGGGGCATTACAAAACAAGAAAAAAAGGAATATAAAAGAAAAGGATAAAAAAAAACACATTATCCAGGACCTGAACACCTATGGTACATGCAATCAAAAGTTCAAAACTCAAGCACATTGATATAAGTTCATAACATACCTGACAAAATTAAAACGTCAAGATATTTACCTACAAAACACAGGTGCACGGTCTCTTGCACAGGCATGAGCTCTCAATGCCATATGTGAAAAGAGTCCCAAATAATGTGGCTATAAACCATTATCACATACCACAGGCAAGACGAAGGAATTCTCCAATTATTTTATTACGCAACAGAAAAAATCCAGTAAATTATGTCTCCACATGAAGCATACTCCCGCTATTATAAGGGGTTTTACACAACAAATTTAGAAAATGAAATTCAAACTAGATTTATACACATTCAAAACAAAATGGAAAAAGAAAAGTGCATGATCAATCCATTACTCTACCAACGACTCTATCAACAAAAAAGAACATTACATAGACATGAAATACAAGAAGATAATTTTGATCAAAGGCTTTTACCTTTTTGATAAAGTAACCAATGTTATCATCCCATTCAGATTCCGGAAACCTAGGCAGCGAGGTCAAAGGTTCCGCGGCAAGATTTACACCATCTGTTTCTTGACTTTCCTGCTCTTTTAGCACCATAACATACGGCGATTCACCAGGCAACTCTCTGTCCTTTTTGCCCCCAAAGCTACCAACTCTTGGTCTAACCTCTCCCTTTTTACTAGATTGATTCGACGAGTTCGCCGGAGCATCCGTGGAGATGTCCACCTCAAAGTTCTTTGGAAGCGGCCGCCTGGCGGCAGGAAGGCGAGCTCTGGAAGTCGGCCGAGCCGGCAATGCTGGAGGCAAGTCCCTCGGCTTATCCTCCTCGTCCCTTTGCCGGATGGAATCCAGCATTTCCTCCAGCGAACTCCGAGCAATCGACACCGGCGCCACCGCCATCATCATTATGTCCCAAACGTCAACCACTAATCAACCCAAATTTACACAATACTTCATCGTCCTTTCATTCAATTCCAAAAATGTCGACGGCGACACATCCGAGAAAAACACGAATTCAAAACCTTGAATCGGATTAAAAATCAACCAAATTTAGCCCGAACTTATCGGATAAACCTAATTTTGCAGGTTTTATGTTCCAGAAAAGCAATTCTGGAACACAATAAGAACGAGCTGTCAAAAAGAGACAAAAGTGAACAAATTCTAGAACGCAAACAAAGAAATATCTTTTGCGCCAAAACGATTCCGAAAAGAGACTAAATTGAGGAGAGATGAGTTGGCTTCCTTACTGTAAACTCCGAGTTCGGAGGCTAAAGACTGCCGAAGAAGGTAAAGTTCGTGTGATTGATGGAATTAGGGGTTGATGGCAGAAACAAAAATTTATTAGAAATGATGAGCATTTATAAAGCTCGCTGTTATTCTTGTTTTTTGAAACATGTAACTACCGTTTTGGAAAAACAAAACAAAACACAAGTACTTCTTTGAATGCGAAATTTTTGAATTGTCATGGCGCTGGAAACGTTATTACTTCAGGTAAGAATGTTATACATATTTATATATTTATAATTTTAAGAATCAATTATATATTAAAGAAAAATAATAATAACATACAAATACAATTTTATGTTAAATAAATATATGTCTTATATGTATTAAATAAGCACATCATAATTATTTATTTATATTAAATAAGTATATATTTTATATATATTAAATGAGTACATCATATACTAAAATAATATTTTTTACCTATACAATAAATTTTTGAGTGACGTTGGGATCAAACGTACATCTTTCATACAAACTCTTTGAGATCTCATACGTCATATAATACATCAATTAATAAATATAAATAAATAATTTATATTAACATTATAATTTAAACTTTTTAAAGTATAATTTGAAAATTACATCACCCTACTACCCTTATTTTTTACAACTAACTCAATTTAAGTTTATTAATTAATAATGACTATTTTTTCTTTCTTTTAAAAATTTTTAAAATTTAATCTTTGTATTACAATAAATTAAAATTTTTACACAGATAACTGTGCCACGAAAACTAAGGCTCCATTTGTTTCGACGAAAAATATTTTTTACATTTTCTAATGTTTGGTACAACATAAATTAAAAGTTAACGAAAAATATTTTTTAAGACAATAAAAAATATGTTCATTTTGGTAAAAACGCTTTTTGATTTATTATATCGAAAAATATTTTTCACCGTTATCATTCCTTATTTCGGGTTTCGAGGCAGAGCATGGCGAGGACCTAGGCCTAAGATCAGGGGTCTAAGGGTTGAGAGTTACAGAAGCCTTAAGATCAAGAGTTCAAGGGTCGAGGGTTCCAGGAGTCCTAAAATTAAGGGTATTGGGACTCTGAGGTCTAGAACCTATGGTCCGAGAGTCTGAGGGTTCGAGAATCGGAATTCAAGAGCCTAAGGATTCAAGTCGAAGTTCATGGGCGAGGGTTAAAGGTCTTGAGATCACTGCAACCACCGCTGCCATTACTTTCACCATCATTATTACCACCAATTATAACACTATTACATCTATTAGTATTATCATTTTTAGAATTACAATTAAACACATAAAAAATATTTTCCATCGAAATAAACGGAACCTAAGTAAAGAATAAAAGTGTAATCACACTTTCCCCGCCTTAAGTTACACAGTTTTCTCATTTAATTTAAAGATAACTATTTTATTAAGGGTGCTCTAAGAGAGCCCAATGAATTTTAAATAATAATATAATGAAAAAAAAATTCAATATCAATACACTTTTTAGTGTGGGACCTATCATTTTTACATATATTAATACATTTTACACATATATCTATACACTATATATTCCTTAATCACAGTTCAATGGACTTTTGTTAGCATTTTTCTTTTATTAAAAGACTAGTGTATTGAACGTGCCATGCACATGTTGAATGTCTATTTTAATACATAATAAATTTTAATTAACAAAGAAATTAATAATGGTTATTTTGTTATAAAAAAATTAACTTAAAAAGTAAATATATATGCAACAATTAACTATATTGAAATTGGTTAGTTTAAAAAACATCATTATAAATATTATTATTTTACAAAACTTGATAATTGTTAAGTGATACATATCAAGCAACTAGAATATTCAAAATGCAATTAATGTGTATATCAAATGAAAAACTTAATGGCAAGTATCAGATATGAATCTTCCTTTACTTTTTGTAAGTGCTAAATATTTATTATTAATATATAACTATCATCAATAAAGCTGTAAGAATTTGATATAGGGATGAAAAGATATATTACAAAGTGAAATAACAATGATAAATGGGGAAAAAATGTATTGATGAAAAAAAATTTCAATGTTCGAAAGATATTTAAATTTGTTCAAATTAAAAATTTTAATTTTAAATAAGAAAATGTATTTAGTAATAACATCTAAGGAAATATGGATAAGTTCAATATTCAAAATATATATTCTTCTTGTATTTTTTATTTTTTTGCAATAAAAATAAAAGACAAGTTTACATCCATATATTTGTTGTATTGTCTTTTTTACCATTCTCTTACTAAATAAGTATATGATCTTTTTTCTTATTTCATCACTTTTTATTATTCTCTTACTACTCATATAAAGTGATGAAAAGGAAAATAGTTTCTTATTTATTTCTTTAGCAAGATAGTGATTGTAAATGTAATAAAAATAAGAAAAATCGTACAACTAGAATATTGATGAAAATTACTTTTTATATTTGATTATCTATGATTAGAAATTCAAATTTCTTTTATTTAGATCTTATTTCTATTCAAATTATCTTTGTTTAACAAAAGTATAATTAATTTGAATAAATATAATTTTTTTAAATATTTCCTTCAAGTTTTTTCAGCTTAATCTATCCAAACAAGTATGAAAAACATAATTTTTATTGGTTTTTTAAAATTTGTTTTTTATTTACTATTTTCACTTTTTATTTTATTTATTTTTTAATTAAACGGAGCCCAAAGATTTTTTTTTTTTGGGGCTATCCTCAGTTGCTTGAGCGTGGTGGATCCCCATCCACCCACGTCATTCAAATCCATCCAATTTATCTTGAGCGTGGTGGATCCAAATCCTCCCACGTCATTGAAATCCACCGCCTCTTTAATTTTTTAGATAATTAGTAATAAGCTAATTTTTTGAATTTTGTTGTGTATTTAAATAATTTTAATTTTTTTTAAGTTCTTAACTTCGTTGTTTTACAAATTTTAAGAGGTTATGTTCTTTAATTTAATACTAAAGTAATTTTATGAACAAAATTAGTTTTATTATTTATTACTTTTTTAATTACTTATGATGAGATGTACAACCATATGCACTGATCGAAGTAGCATATGTAGATATGGAAAAAATAGATAAAAGTGATGATATGTGGATAAAATTATTTGGTAACCAAAAGTAATGATTAGCAATAATAAGTGAAGGTGTGGACTAGTAGAAGAATGTGTTAATTGATAAATAAAAATAGTGATCGATAGAAATAAAATTAGTGGTCAAATTTGATTAGATTTTCACTTCTATTTTGTTTTAATAATTTAGATGTGTCTAGATTAAAAGCATTTAAAAATTAAAAATAGAGATCTTATTCTTTTAAAAAAACACACAATTTTAAAATAAATAACTTTTTGTTTCTTACGTTGTCAGCTCGTATACGTGAAAGTCATATTTGTAAGTCATATTTGTTTTGAATGAAAAGATTAGGGTATATAGTATTTTCTCATTAATAATTTGAAGATAATATATTCAATGCATTATTAATTCCTCTTATTATTCATTCTCATGTTTAATTATTTTATGGGACATAACAAATTAAAAAGTAAATTTTATACATAAACGACAATAATGTCCAACCCTAATCAAATAAAATAGTTTAAATAATAACAGTTTTAAATTTTAGATTAATCAAAATGTAAGAACGATTCGCCATAAGGATACTGTTTTATAGAAGTAAATAAAACAGTTTTTCTAAATAAAAAATAAACTATTTTATGAATAAAAAATTAATAAAAAATTATTTTTCTAAACCAAAAAAATTAATGGATACTTTCTTTTTCTTCCAAGTTATATTGTTTTCTAAAAAAAATAATTATTATTTTCTAAGAATTAATAATAAAATAATGTTGTAAAAAATAATAATTTTTTAACGAATTTTTGTTTTAACAATTGAGAAAATATTTTTTTTATCAAATTTAAAACAAACATTTTAACTAGTTTTTCTTTTACATAATTAATTAAACTATATTTATTTTAAATTTTCATACCTTACTAAAACAATTTATTATTAATATTTTATTCATAAAAACAATTTATTTGATATTAATGTCTTACTCTGAATTGTCAATTTCATTTTTTCTATTATGATAAAATTATTTTATATTTATGAGATTCATAATTCGTCCCGAATAGCATATTCAAATTCATTTATTACAACTAAACATAAAATACAGAATTATTAATTAAATTCTAAATTTATTTTACTCAAAACAAACATGATCAAAATTGGTTAAAATAAATACAAGTGAGATGTGAAACATGAATGTCCCTTCTTTCCCTTACAAATAAATATTTATTCCTTGTACATGTGTATTGACAATTTATAGGAGATGGTGCAAGCACGTTACGGAATAATTGCGGGATCCGCCATTTATGTGATATGGACTCTACCTTCAAGTCTTTAATTCCGGTATGCTAACTCTTGGGAAGTTTAAAATTTTTAATTTTTATAAATTATAATTTTAAAAATATAAAGAAAAGAGCTAAAACCCTAGATTATTTAGGATAATTTATTTAGAGTAATTTTTTAATTTTTTTGTTAAAATATCTAATGTGTTATTTTTTGTTTTTGAATTATAATATTTTAAAATAATAGCACTTTTTTATAAAGTTGACTTTTTATCTTATGGATTATAGTCATATCATTTTAACAAAGTCAAAGTGTTTGGAATGTATATAAAAAAAATTTCTTAAAAAAAGTTAATATGTTTTTCTAGAAATATCAAATACAATAATTAAAAAAATGAACATTTTTAATAAAAAAATTATTTTTCAGAGATGCGAAGCATGGGTTTTTTCAATAAATATATAAACTATTTTTTTTTTCGTATTGAATCCACAAAACCCAAATTGACCCATTTAACCGTTTAGTTTTTTGTAAACTTTTTTTTTCATCATCAACTATTTGGATTTTGAAGTTCTCCATGTATGCATTCGTGTTGTTTTTTCATCAAACTATTTAAAGATTTTTTTTGCACATTATTTCAAAATTTTTATTTACTCTAATTTATGTGATTATGTGATTAAAATAAGTATAGAATTGAAAATGTATACTTTTAATTGAACAAGTTAATAGACAAGTTATTAAATATGTTATGAAGGGGAATCAAGTTCCGACTTGAGCCACGTGAAGCACACGGGGAAGGCAGTACAGCATAGCAGTCCACATCAGCACGGGACGATCCTCAGCATATCCACATCAGCTTTGGCAATAAGCCGAGCTATATAGTGAAGTATCCGAGCTCGGCGAGGGTCCAGCCCCCAATTCCGACGGCATGGTGCTCGGCACATGATGAGTGATGCTCGGCATTGATAGCCGAGCAAGGTGAGCTGCCTAAACCTTGTTCTGAGCTAGATGGACGATCCTGAAGATCATGTCCCGCGGTACATAGATCCGAGGCTTGGTACGAAGGTGAAACATCGATAGTAAATAGGCCAACTCAAGGGTTAAATGATCAAATAGGGGTGGCTTAGCCCTAGCCAAAATTAGGCCTGCTGCTTAGCCTAAACCAGACCTGAATACTGATGAACATCTAGACATGATAAAAGGTGTTTGCAAAGATATCTTGCAGAGATATTCAATGATGGCATTGATAAGTCACCATCAAGACATTAATTGCTATACATTGATCAGAGAGAAGAGGTACAACCCGACCTACTCGGGTCGGGTCGGGTCGGACTCTATGAGCGGGTCAAGTATTTTTCTACCTATAAATAGTCAGCAAGTTGAAGATGAAAGGCATGCTTCCTTTTACTAGCCAAACCTCTGCTCAAATTTACTCTTAAGGTCTCTCTAAAACCCTTTGCCTGACTTGATCGTCGGAGGATCCATCGGTATAAAGTCATCGGCGGGCATCTCACCCTTTCTTGTGTAGGCTCACACGTGGCATTCTCCTATGACGTCACAGCCAGCTTGGACGGGACCAATAGATCTCAACCCTGGTCCTCTACAATTTGGCGCCATATGTGAAAATTTTCCAGAACATCTCCATGGTTAGTCAGGGGCACCGCGTGGAAGAAGAGCTGAGGGATCCACCAGCACCATGACCAGGAGCATCTCATGCGACTCACCGTGGAAAAGGACACCCTATGGCTTCTGAAGTTCATATTGGTGGAGCTAGACTCAACCAAGGAAGAGAACGGACCCAAGTTGGGGATTCCAATGACACAACACCCTCGGCGGGGGTCTTTCCCGCACGTTTCACCATGTAGCAAGTCCTGGAAGGGTATCAAGACCAGCTAAACAAAAGGGACGAGCAGCTGGATAGACTCCAACAAGAGCTCAACGAGATGAAGGCTCAAATGAACCGGCGCTCGCCAGGAGCTCAAACTGAACGAGAGGAGGCCAACCGTGAAAGGTTCGACCGTAATCGAGGGAGAGACGTTGCTCGGCATCAGGCCAGTCGTGGCTCGAGGAAGGATACTCTACCTTATCGACGTATTTAGGACTCCGAGAAGAGCAGCGTCTCAGGCTTCAAGAGGAACATGTAAGGGCAGACGCAGACCTCTAGCAACACCCATCGGCCAGCCGAGCGCAGCCATGGGCAGAAACGGTAGGCCGATCAAGACCTCAGACGTGCAGAGGAGAAAGAAGAGCTAAAGCAATGGTTGAACCTCCAACTCGAGGGGAGACTACAGCCGGGCACAGGGAGGTCGACTCAAGACGCTGCTCGGAGGGCCTTGGAGCAAATATCTGCCTCCCCAATCACGAGGGAGGTGGATGGGGCGGATCCTCCAAGAAAATTCCAAACCCCCAAATTCAATCTCTATGACGAGAAGGCTGACCCTATGGGTCATATTAGACATTACAGGCAGGTGATGGCACTTTGGAGCAGAAATGATGCTCTGATGTGCAGGATGTTTACGTCCAGCTTGGGCGAGGTGGCCTTGCGGTGGTTTGACAAGCTCCCAGCTGGGTCAGTGGGAAGCTGGAGAAAACACGCCGAACTATTCGCAGCAAGGTTCATTACAAACAGTCGTCAACCCAAGGAAATCGACTCCTTACTCGGATGAGGAATATCGAGAACGAAAGCTTAAGGTCGTATGCTCGACGATACTGAGAGACCTTCAATGTATAGATAACTACAACGAGGAGCTCGTCGTGGTCTCCTTCAAGCTCGAGTTAGAGAAAACCCACAAATTGAGGCACTCGCTGACCAAGAGGCCTGCACAGAGCATAGCCGAGCTGATGTTGAGGATTGAACAACACTCCAAGGTGGAGGAGGACATTGGAGGTATGATGATTGAAGCCCCTGCCCGAGAAGCGTCGAAGGCTGACCGAGCAGAGAAGAAGGAAAACAAAAAGGCCCGAAAAATGGCTGATCGGGAAAAGGAACGCCAGAGGCCGAACGAGGTGTATGAGGTGGCGAACACAGTGTTCAAGGAGCCTATCCACAAGCTCCTTCACCAAATCAAAGACAAGCCATGGTTCATTGGCCTCCCAAAATGTTCACTGACCCCAGCAAACGAGATGAGAAAAAACAGTGTGCTTATCATAAAGAGCATGAGCACTACAAAGACCGCTGCCGAACCTTTAAGAGGTTCTTGGAAGAGCAAGTCAAGGCAGGGAATCTCGGGCAGTATATTGACAAGGAGAAGACCCGATCTGAGCAGCAGGCAAGGTCCGAGCAGAACGGGGAGCTGAAGAACCGATAGGAGTCATCAATGTCATTCACACAGCCCCGAGGCCAGAGACATTAAATGAGGTAAGAGGTCAGAGCCGGAAGAGGGCGCATCGTGAAGTCATTTAAGCCCAACTCGTGCGCGGTGAGCCGAGTAGAAGGAAGTATCCGAACACCGAGTTCCTAGCAGGAGACCTAACATTCACCGATGCCGACCTAGAAGGAGTTCAGCATCCTCATAATGGCACGCTCGTTATAACCCTCCGGATTGGGAGGTATGATGTAAAGCGTATCCTGGTCGATCAAGGGAGCTCGGGAGAGGTCATGTACACTGACCTCTTCTACAAATTGGGGCTCACGAAAGCGAACTTGCAAAAATGCTGTACCCCATTGGTCGGGTTCAATGGTCAGCCCACCCTGCCTATGGGAAGGATCACGCTTCCGATCAAAGCAGGCTCCAAGCTTAGAAATATCGAGTTCTTGGTGGTGGACGTCCCGTTGCCTTATAATACTACAATGGGAAGGACTTGGCTCCATCAGCTCAAGGCTATTCCTTCCCCTTACCACCAAGTTTTAAAGTTCCCAACTGTTCAAGGTGTAGAGTGCATCAGTGGAGATCAGGCGGCGGCCAAGCAATGCTTTATGGCTGCCATCCGAGGTAAGGGAGGCTCCTCTGGCAACGAACAGATGTGTGTGGTGGAAGTACAATATAGGCCGCTCCTCAAAGATGTCGAGAAAGCACCAACAGAGAAAGTGGTGGAGCCGTTAAAGAAAATCATGCTTAATGAGGAAGATCATGATCGGTTCTTCTTGCTCGGCACCCACATGGCCAAGCAGGATGAGTTTGCTCTGGTGAGCTTTCTTAAATCAAATGTTGAGGTCTTCGCTTGGACTCCCTACGAGATGCCGGGCATCAATCCCGAGGTAATAGAGCATAAGATGAATGTCAACTCAACACACAAGCCTGTTGTCCAGCGCAGCAGGAGGTCTTCAACGCAACATACAGAGGCCGTTACCGAGGAAGTCAAAAAGTTGCTCGAGGCAGCAGCAATAAGAGAAGTGCAGTACCCGCAGTGGCTGTCCAACACAGTCGTTGTCAAGAAGAAAAATGGGAAGTTGAGGGTCTGTATTGATTTCACTGACCTTAATAAAGCATATCCAAAGGATTCCTTCATGTTGGATCTAGGCAACCCAAGAGGGAGGATGAATTGGGTCTTTTAACGAGATAAAAAGTTTTAAAAAGTATTTTTAAAAATTTTTTAATATTGCTATAAAGCAAGATATGCAATTATATAATCAAAGCAAATATTAAAAGTGAGGGATAGAGAAATAGAATCAGACACCAGAGATTTATAGTGGTTCGGCTTTATCCTAGCCTACGTCCACTCTTCAAGATCTCCCTTGAGAATTTCTACAATTCAGAATACTTCCGGACGTATTCAAAGCCTTTACAAGCTTCAAGATTCTACTTGAGCTATCTGAATGTTTACGGACACATTCACAAGCCTGTTACAGTTTCAAGAAGATCCTATGAAAACAAGTCCCTGTTTTCTTTTAATCTCTCTTGAACTCTTCTTTGATGAGTTTCACTCACTCACTCAAAGGCTAACAGGGTGACTCAC
>JAOTRH010000025.1:3587397-3611769 GCA_034768845.1 Heliamphora exappendiculata
CCCCGCCACACACACGCGCGCGCGCACACACACAACAAGAAGAAAACAAATTATCTCATTGTTCAAAATATCATTGACCCAGACATACATTGGAAACCTGCCCATGCATTATCATCAGAAGAGGTTGCCTCTGAGCTATTCTCACTAGGGCCGTCCATCGAAAGTATGTTGAAAAGGTCAGTAGCATAATCAACTTTAGGGGGAGAAACAGATTGGTTAGAGTCTGCCGCCTGATTTGCTGATTCAGCAGACGAGACCGCTGGTTCTGACTTCTGAATGATCTGTTGAGACTTTAGCACTGGAGTAACCTAATTTTAAGGCAAAGAGGTAAGGTCCACAAATTCAAGGCTTTATAACACAGACATACCGAGAATAGCATGTAACACAAAGAAAAAAAGGAAAAAAAAAAAACACAATGAAGACAAACAAGCAAGGATAAAAAAGGTAAAAACATGAAGAGTATGGAGAAAATCAGCCAGGTAAAGAACTCAACTTACTGGTTCAGGTCCTTTAGGGGGTACAGGTATACTAATTCTTGCAGCAGGAATGCTGTCCCTAGTGCTAGGTGCTTGAAAGTTCTTTCTTTCCTTGGATGAATATTCAGAATTGCCGGCATATCCATGTCCACTCCCATCCCCAGGTCTCTGCCACTGGACAGAAGCCTTGTCTTCTAGTGCTCTAGAAGGTGACTTTGGCTTGCTGTCTTTAAGAACCCATCTCTTCTCTTCATACCTTTATTTAAATATACAAGCTCCACTTAAATGCTGAGCAGTTATAGAATCAGACAGCAATAGTTCATTGTATTTTAGAAAGGTGGCTAGGAAAATAAAGATAAAAAAGGGCATACTTTGCGCGAATGAAATTCTCAATCCCAACCCTATCATAATTAGGGGGTAGCTCCGCTTCCCAATAACTATTTGCCTTCTCATTTCCCACTGCTGCAAGGGAAAGAAACCATATTTGCATTCAGTTAAATTGTTTTTTCCAAAAAAATCTGGCATCATCAAACAAAAAATTGAAACTTGTGCAAAGAGCGAAGCTTACACTGAATAAATGCAACCTGTTCAGGAAGCCATGTGTCCAGTGTAGCAGATCTCACCTGCAGAAAGACAAAGATAGAAGCCATTGATAAATATGCACACATATTTAGCGATGGGGCAACCATACATTTGTTTGTGAAAGAGTGGGACGGAATAATTTAAAGGTGAAGAGTAGCATCCACATATCTCAATGGCTGTGGATTAGGGAATTGGTAACAAAAAAGAGAGCAGAAGAAGTATCCCACTGAAATCTGAAAAAGGGTGTTGACATCACCGCCCTATATATAGCTACATGGATGGCATGCTAACAGCAATACAGCCAAAAGACAGTCACATAACTCATGGAGGTTCACCAACACATAATAGGGAACAAATACTATAGCATGGCTTCCCTAGTCCTGATGGTTAAATTTCAAAAGCAATGGTAGAAAATAAGTCATGAACTATGGGTGTTGATATATGAACTTGATATGGGCGTCAGAGGTGAGTGCGCTTCTAAATGTCATATTATCTAATTACTTACGTCTGAGGGCATACACAAGAAGATATCTATTTTACTTAACATACATATTTTATATTCTTGGGTAAAATGGAGTTTATAAAGTGCAATAGAGCATTTTATGCATAATATGAGAGTTTTATGCATAGTTATATAATAAGCTCAAATTATTAATTACGCTCAGTGGGTGAATATCTTGACCATCCTATAGCCTAACCTAGGTGTCGAGTGTCCAGGCGGTTACATCATACATAATGTAAGTCATGAAGACAAACAATTAAGGGAGAAAAAAACTGTAATGGAAATGCTAAAAATAACTGTACACTAACCTAATCATTCATTGGATCCGGATATGCTGCAATCACAAGTATATTCAGCTGATAATAATATGTAAAAGTACATCTATAATAAAAATATATAACGTAGTGTGCAATTGTTGGGTGGAAGAAGGAATGCATAAACACGTGGGAAAGCATATGGTAAGCAAGAGCCGGCGCACATATGTACACACACACACACACAGAGAAGCAAAAAATGGTCCTAACTGTCAAAAGGAGAGATTCAAATGCCAAACAAGCGGCTAGGCAATGATGACTCATAGAACAAATTGATGATCCCATTACAGAGACTCTAAAATGCCACGGATGTTCCATTATTAATTCCAGAAGGCCAAATGATACCCAAATTTTAACAGTAACATATATCTCCTATCACATTTCCAAACTACCCTTTCTGTTGAATGATGCAGCTTTCTACATGTAATTGTCTACACAATTCAAACTGGCTGGTTCTTTCAAGACGAAAGCTGATGAGGCGAGGAGAGGAAGAGACATAATATAGGGGGGAAATGTTATAACTTATAACTGATGAGTGAGCAACCCGTTTTAAGATTGTTTCTATTGAATATTCATTAAAAAGAGTCACCATCTTATGTGATACTGTAAACTTAGCAAAGGAGTCATTTTTTATGGGAGATGAATGCCTATTTCTCATAGGTGTAACCAATGGATCCCATCTTTGAAAAGAGACCTCCCATAATGGAAAGAACATTTAGAAGCCAAGTAAGATACAATATTTAGTCTTAGCCAATCATACAAGGAGAGGATTATCAAAGTAAGGTTTTAAACAATTATTCCCGGATGAGATGAGAGAGAGAGAGAGAGAGAGAGAGAGAGAGAGAGAGAGAGAGCACAAAGATAAGATTTCAAGGTGGAGTGCTTGAAAATCTTACGTAGTTATTTCCCTATTGCTAGTATCTATCATGTAACTTCTTTGCTCTTCTTTTTTCATTTTTTCATTTTTTTGGTGTCACTAAGGCTAAGAATAATAAACAGTGGAACTTTGACGAGACCAAGCCAATAAACAAACCACCCAATGTTATTCAATATTGCATGGACTTTGATACGGGTGTAAGGTGTGCGTGTATGTTAAAGTATCGGATTCATTTTCATATTAAGGACACTGGGGCATGGCAAAATATTTATATCCTTTAATATATTTCTTTTATTTTTAAGAGTAATGGCTAATGTGTATTTATAAGGTTTCATATAGCATTTCATACATAATACGAGAGCTTATGAATAATTCTATAGTAAACTCGAATTATTAAAATATTTTTTAAATGAATGACCAACTAAAATGTCGACACATTCAAGTGTCAAGTGTCTGACACAGATACTTTATATATTTAGAAAAGTCCATGTAACATAGATGTTTATTGAACAAATTCCAGGAATAAAGCACAATACCACAAGGACCAAGATTTCTTTTTGGAGAATTGTTTCGATTAACACAGAAACGAAAACATTTCAAAGTTCCAAATTGATTCGAAACGTTTCGGAAGTGACAAGAAGAATTTGAAAACTCCATGAAATGCTTGGGATAATAAAACCAAAACAATCTTCCCATAAGTGTTCAACAAACGAACCAAGCGTACAATTAAACCAAAAAAGAAATCAATGTTACCATAACCAAAATTATTGAGTAATGTCAAATAATCCCAAATAATTCTAAAGGTGCGTAAGATTCCAACAGAATAAGCTGTAAAATTTTACTTAGATGGCATTGGTAATCTTGCTAATTGCTACGGCATTACTCATGATACTTCGATAATATTAATAATAGCATTACTATATGGGTCATGCTAACCACAACCGAATGGGCAATGGTTAAGAGGGGAATGAGAACAAAAAAACTTTCAATATCAATACACTTTTAGATATGGAGCCTACCACTTTCACAAATATAAAATACAGCCTTATATATTTTCCTAAAAAAATGTAAGAACATTTAGGGAGAACTATTCGGGATATTGAGCAATTTTTTAGTACGTTCCATTATGTTCCTGTGTCTCTCGATGAAAACTCTAGAATCAAGTTATTCAAAAGTTTCATCTAGTGTTTCGTTAAAATCTCTTAGAAAACTGAAACATTTTAGCCGTTTTGATGGACACAAATGAAAGCCTTGCTGTTTAGCACTAATAATGCACAAGGTATCACCTTTGATATATGGACTCCAAGACTTCTGTGGATTCCAGAACATTGCATGCATATAAAGATGCCCAGATTCACACTAGCCCATCGGGGACCCCTGCATGAAAAAATAGTTGCTGTCAGCAACCCAAAATAGGTATAAAGTATTTTGAACTAATAACATGTTGGCAGTTTATGGTATATTGTACTGATATCATTGTTTTTTAATCGAGTTTTATATATTATTCATTTTTCATAATTTTAATACCAATTTCATCGATTTTGATAGTTTCCAGATACCATACTTGCTCTTGCAGTCAGCACATTCCCTATTCTCTGGCAATTTAAGAAGCCCTTCCAGTATCTGTAAATGACACAAAACAGTTAATCAATGTACATCCACAAAAGGAAACCGGCTAATGGGGACAGAATGTCAACAAAAGAAATTACCTTTCTAAAAGGAGGTGGGAGAACTCAATCAGAAGACACAAGGACCCATTATTAAATATTTTAAAATTTTCAAGAGAAATAAAATAAAACAAAATAAAAAGAAGAGAGAAGCTGCAAAAAGTATCATAACCACCATCATGTGCCAACCACCAAAGGCAGCAACATCAAAAGTCTCCTTTTGTTGATTCTTTTGCTGCTTCTTTTTTTTTTTCAAAAAAAAATATTGCGCCTGCAGGGTGGGTTAGGAGTTTTCAGGACACGGTATTCAAAATTCAAAATTCCTCACTAACGAATACACCAGGCATTAACAGTTGTCGATTGCAACAACATTCGTGTGACTTCTTCACCAGCTTGTGGCAGATACGTAGTGGTCCTATAATACCAACTTATGTTTCTGGAATTACTTCCTTTTTTATATTAGTCATTCTCTTTGCTATTACCCACAGGAATAGAAAAAAGCAAACTGTAGCGACTGGTACTACCGGAAGACATACACCGATAACCTGTAGTGATAGGCAATACAATCAAATGATGGGCACAAGCAAGCATAGTGAATTGTATAGATAAGCCATACTCAAACTAAATTACCGGCTTTATACGATTCCTTCTCTGGTTTGGATGCCGATTCAACTACACCAAAATCTTAACTTCCAATTGTACCTTGATCCACTTATAGTTATAGGTTTAACTGGAAATTAAAGCCAATATCCCGCCCCTTCAACAAGCAATCAACTGACATAAGGGGGTCAAACCATGTTTCAACTCATGATCAATATTAACATATATGGTTTCAAATCATCAAAAATGATTCTCCATTAGAACTTGGCTATTTGACCAATCCAGTTACTTTTTCCATTATGTCAACATTTATCACACTATTGGAATTATGGCTCTCGTTTATAGTGATAATCACGCAGAAGCTGCTGCAGAAAAGGAATCAGGCGCAGGTATACCCATCTATCTCAATGACATGGTGAGAGAGTGCATGTCCAGAAAAATGTCATGCATATGCTAATCTGACATCAGCAAAGAAAGGTCTGCAACAAGTCATAGGGTTTTTTGCTTCCCTAGTGAAGTTGCACCGGTAAAGACTCCAATTCATTTCCTGTTCATTCACTAGATGATGCCCAAATTTTGAGGAACTAAGAGGATGTAAGACCAAATGAGAAGCCTTAACCATACACCAAAACAAGCTAAAGGTTGGTATTCGCTCAACCCAAAGGAGCTATTCTTCAAGGTCATGATAAGTTAAATGTGGTAGCATAAAGGCGCCACAAGAAGCTGGCAAATGCAATAAATAAGGAGCTCTCAAACAACTAAGCCCTGTGGTATTGGCTTCACCCAAAGGAGCTATTTTTCAAGGTCATGATAAGTCAAATGTGATAGCATAAAGGCGCCAGAAGAAGCTGCAAATGCAATAAATAAGGAGCTCTCAAACGACTAAGCCCCAACCAAGAAACACATGCACATATGAAATCTACAAATTAACAAATGACATACGAGTATGGCCTCTTCAACAAAAGCAAAAAACAATAAGAAAAAAGGGAACTCAATGTCCAATGCATGTATACTGCTACTCTGCTACACACGTACATTGTACATCAAGTATGTATTATCAGCAAAACCTCTTCCACGAGGCTTTAGACAAATTGGAGAACCAAATTGATGGGTAGACAGTATAAGCCACTAACATGTGAAATCTGGCATTTTTCCATGATGCAGCAAGTCAAACACTAGTGGCCTTGCCAAGACAATCAGGTAAAGAGGGACTTGCGCTTTGGTCTTAGACTGATTTAGACAGTCACTAAAACATGCAACTTTCTTCACTTTAAATATGTGAGAAGTAAGAAGGTCCCAAGCCCAGAGAAATATGGAGAGTTGTGCGTGAAGTAGCTGCCAACTTGCACGTAAGAAAATCCATCAAATTCCTATGAACATGAAGCCAAATACATTTTCTTTTACCCTTTTTAATAAAAAGAAATCTTTCAACCATTGGTTCTGATTATGCAATCTAGTTTAAAGCATAATAAAGTGTACTAATACCGAAAAAACACAAGCACAAACATCTACATCCATACTCGTCTGCCACTTTGTCCATATTTAGTGGTTGCCATTTTGGAAACTTTGTGCACATGTCGAGAGACTCAAGACAGAATGCACATGTCGAGAGACTCAAGACAGAATACCATGTCCACAATCAGTATCCACAAAATGTAAATGTATGGAAAATGATCGATTTAATTATAAAGCCTACATAGTACGTAACTCCCGAGAGAATTCATATGCCGCACACCTTGTGGCAATATGGGCAGTTAGTTTAAGATTTGGACCCACCATGATAGATATGTGGAGATATGATAACCCACTGATTAACAAAAAGAGCTGGATATGTATCTAACCAAATACACAAATTAATTATATTGCATAAAAGATGTGATTAAAAATTACATCTAAAGTAAATGGAAAATCAAAACAACTAACCAAATTAGAAAATCTCAACAAACTACAATCAACACAATACAACTTTTGCAACACAACACCCATGATTTAAGAAAACTAAAAATTGTAACCAGAATCTCAAGAAGGAAATCACTTTGATTTCAAGGCTTGATTCTCCACCGTTCAAAGAAGAAAAACAACTGTTAACCAATTCTCAAAAAAACCTAACAGGCCCTTTTAGCTGCAAGTTAAATTTTTTGAATCTCAAAAAGTAACTTGATGTTGATGTCTATCGGACAACACAGACCATCGAAAATCACTAAACCAAATCTATATTTTAGATTCGTAAATGTGAAGTGATCGTGAAATTACAATCAAGAGAGCAGGAGAATTAAAGAACAAAGCTTAGGATGATCGTAAGTTATTCAGTTCAAATTGCAGTAACACGCCCAAATTCGAAGGTTCAGTCATCTACGGATGATCCCTAAAATCCCTAAACTATTGAAAACATCACTTTTAAAACCAAAAGATTCCACAACAAGAAAATAGGAGTTCCTCATCAGGAAATCGGATCAGAAAATTCAGCATTGAACGATTTTACAACTTGAAGATCAACACCAACCAGCCAACCAATCAATCAATCAATAACCAAATATAAGGTCCAATGGACAGATCAAACAAGTGTAAGATCGAACAAAATTTGGTAAAAATTAGGACCAAATCCAAATCTTAACCAAAAAGAAAATGAGGGAGGAAAAAGGCGAAACCTTTCTGTGCTTGGCATTGAGCTCTTTGCTAACGTTGGCCTTCTCGTTCATGGTGATTGATGCGCCCAAAGATTGGAACTTGGAAGCAAAATCGGAAAAGATAATCTCGTGGTGGGGAGAGAGAAGAGACGACGAAGAATGGACGCTGGTCTTTCTCTCTGTTCTTTCTCTCGCTCTCTCCAAACCGTCTGATTGTACGACCAGATTATATGTATGGAAAGAGGGAGAGAAAAAGGAAGAAAAGAAAAATGAAGCAGCGTTCGCCTTGACTTTTTGTTGCTTCCTTCTCTCTCTTGTTCTCGGATGACAGAGCTGCACGTGTGAACAAAAATTTGATGGAGTTTCGTGCTCTCGCACGTGTTACGGAAGTGGGGTTCGGTTTAACTTAGGAGTGGGGGGTCCTACGGGAAAATAAATAAATATTACTGCAAATGCACTGAAAAAAAAATTGATTAACGTGGAGTTTTATTTTTTTTATTTTTTTGAAGATAAGTTTTATTGGCTAAGTTAACTATTTTATTAGCTTTCAATTATAAATTAATTATTTATATAAATTATTTTATTCTTTCTTTAATTAGAATAAAATCTAAAGAATAAAGAAGAGAGAGAATTTAAAATTTTACCTTTTTTACTATACATAACTTTTTTATCAATTTAAAAATGCAACTATATACGTTGTCAAATAAGAGATTTTTATCATCATTTTAATTATTTTACAATATGCATAACTAATCCTATCATTAATCAGTACCGAATTCCATAACTAAACCATTCATTATATACTTTATTACTATTTTTTTTTTTTTTTGCAGATAACAGAAAAACTAACTCGATGGTGAGAAGCGATTGACCGCGTCAATTTCCTTACTAAGACTCGGATCCCCATCAACTATTTGCTCAGTTGTTTCGAAAAAAGTAATCATAGAGTGAACTGAAAAAATAAATTCTTTGGAGATTGAAAATTTTGATGAAGAAAAAATTATAAATAGCATTTTGCTATTTATTTTTAAGGCTGGTGATATAATAAAAAAGTCCATTCGATTACTGTTTTTGTGTGAGTGATTCTTTTTGCCTATGTTTAGATGGTTGATGAGATATTTATTTTTTATTTATTTTATTTTATTTTATATGGTTAATTGAAGAATAATAACTGACCATTTTCGTGTATGAATGTTTACAGTTAAAATTTAAATTTGTTCTGATAAGTTGGTTCTATTTAGATATTATCTGCTGTTATAAAAATTGTGAATTCCTATCTTATTTCTATTATGATATTAACGTTAATATTTTATATTGGCTCTACTAATGAAATTTCAACGGTTGAAATAATAGGATATTTGTAAACCTTCTAATGCCATGTCTATTAAATGAATGACAGATTTCATAATCACTGTGCTAAATTAAGCTCTAACCGTTGAATAACTTATAACTCAATGAATAACTTATAACTCAATAAAATAATGAAAAAATTAATTAAAAATAAAAATAAATAAAATAAATTAAGCAAATAAGTTACTTACAATTTTCTCTCCGAGCATGAATTTGGGGTTGTGTATATTTATTTATTTAAAAAATATAAAAAAAAATAAGTTGAGTGAATATTAATAATTATATGATTATAAATCTTTTTTATTTTTTAAATTAAGATGAAAATGATTCTAATCATATAATTAACTATGTTTAATAAACATCCTTATTTATATAAAAATGAATTATGTATCCAAACTGTGAGATCAGATTTAAACTATTTATTTATTTAGTATTATTTTTATGTAAATGAGTTACTCTAAAAGAAGTTAAATAAAAATAAATAAAAGAAATAATAATAATTATTGATGGTAATTTTGTGCATTTAATATATACTTAGTTAAAAATAAATAAATAAAGAAATTAAATATTTAATATAAAATAAGTTCATGCTAGGTGTACCAAAAAAAAGAAGAAAAGGAAGAAAAAAATAAGGATGCGTGTGCGTGTCGTGTGTGTGGTGTGCACGTGCTGGAGGTGTGTGGTGCTTGTGTGGTGTGAGTGTTGAGTATGAGTAATATTCGGTGCTTTTAGAATTTTACACGACAAGTTCGTCTGTAATTTTTATTTAATATGATAATAATAAATTTTATAATAAAAATATAATAATTTATATTTATTTGATAGTTAAAAATAAATAATAACTTATATTGTATAAGTTGTAATTATTTATTTATTACAAATATTATAAAATATTATTTATATGATATTTTAGGAATATCTAATAATGTTTAGTGGAGTATGTGATGTGTGTGGCGTGTGATAAGGATGAAATGGAAATCAATAAAAGAAAAGAAAGAGAGAGAGAGAGAGAGAGAGAGCTGTAAAAGGGAAGAGAAGAAGAAGCTGGGGGATTTGAACATTGACGATCATGAGATTGTTTTTTATACTTATTGAATTATTATTTATTTATTGAATTATTTTTATTGGTTCTAGGATAATATTTTGGTAAGTTTTATGTAAACTTTTTTTTATTATATTTATAATATTTGGATTATAATTATATTATTACCAAAAAATTTATTTTATATTTTTCTACCGTGAAATAGGTATACGAAATATGTTAAAGTGGTTACTGTAATTATTAATAGGAAAAATAATTATACGGCATGTTTGAATACATTCATAATATTTGAATTATTATCTTGTTCATGTAACTGTAACACTTTGATTTTGATATATTAACTTTAAAGATTAAGATAAAGAATGTTATTTCACGTAAAGAGAAAATTTGTAATTAACTCTAAATATGAGGTGAGTATAACTTTTCATTTTGTAAGAAAGTTAAGTTATATGTTGTGAAATGTTTTATGTTAAAGTTGTCGTATTATTTAGTTTTGAGCTTAGACATAAATGTTATGTTTATTTACGGTTATTATGAAATTATTATTATATTTTTCTTATATCATCAATTGAGATATTTACATTGTGACGTGATTGAGATGTTATTAGTTATTGATGTTCGTTTCATAAATGCATCCATTAATCTATTTCATGGCATAGCATGTAGATTGGGTAATTTAGCATCAGGTCTCATTTTAAATTTCATTTTAGTGACAGATCCCAAAATTAGTTCCACTTTAGCATAGGTCCTATTTCAAAATTCTGTTCCGAAACTATATTTCCTTTCATTGTTCTATTCATGTTTCTCAAAAATTGTTTCGAACGGTTCCGGAAAAAAAAACTTCTACTTTTTAATCCAAATGACACTGAAATGTAATCGTGGAGATTCTCCACATCCACATTTGGCGAAAAATTAGTAAAAAAAAAAGAAAATACACATGATTAACACCGATTTAGATCGGGATGAGATTTAAAAAGAGAATCGATGAGAAAAATGGGTAGAATCGAAAAGGATTTCATTCTCCTCCGATTTGGAAGGTACGAAATGAACTCTTAAAGATTTGAAGTATTTAATTGCAGAAAATGATACAGCATACCAATATTTTATACTTGATATTACAGAAAATAATACATCATACCAACAATTTTATATGTTAATATCATTTTTACAACAAACAATGTGTATTATTTTCTGCAATAAACAAATATTTCATAAAAAAGTCAATGTGTATCATTTTCTGTAATTTTTAGCAAATATGATGCGACAAAATGTAGATGAAAAACAAAAATAATACACATTGAAGTATTGCAGAATATACATGACATAGTAAAATTTTGCAAATGATACACAAAAAATTTTTTTGTATAAAACTTCTGTTACGTAACCAAAAAAGAAAAATGATGCGTATCATTATTTACCTTTGCAACAAACAATATGTATCATTTTCTGCAATAAATAAAAATTTCATTAAAATTTAATGTGCCTCATTTTTTACAATTTTTATCAAACTTGATACGACCAAAAAGTGGATGAAAAACGAAATAAATTGGACTACCCAAATCATTAGTGGATTAAAAAATACAATCAAAATCTGTCATAACAAGTTCTTTGGGACAAAGAAAGGATATATTGAATACAAAATAATTTTTGAAAGATGGATGGAAGTGTAAAATATACTTAAAAGTTGTTGTAACAACCTAACCAGATACCAAACAACTGGATTAAACAACCGCACGGCAAATTGAAGTACCGCATAATATTGCAAATCTCCAACAAAAATTCAAATCGAAGTTCCGATGTATTTGATGGGATATGGTTGAGGAACCTAATGAACCAATTTGATAAAATGTGAAAATGCAGGAATATGTCTGAGGGGATATAGTTGAGCAAGCAGATGAACCGATTTAATAAAAATGTGAAAATAAGAGAATATATGAGTGCGTGATTAGACGAAATGAGGTAATGTGTGATTGCGTGAATTGTGGAAACGATTTTTTCAAAACTAGATGCTTTGTAATTTTTTCATTTTTATTGTAATGTCTTTTAAAATTAACAAAGGGTATAAATGTCCAATTTTTTCTAAAAAATTTAAAAAATGACTTTGTGAAATACAAAACTTTGAATGAGGACTTTTCCTCAATCACCTTCTTAAAATATGACATATTCTTAAAATTTATGCAATGTGGATTTTGGCACAGATACCAATACAGTTAAAACGAGAATTTGGATCTGAGGTGTCGATACAGTTAATATCAATTCGCGGTGCTAATATCACTATAAGCGTATGATGCCTGGCTAGAATAGTTCATTCTCGCTAAAATTGCGGATGGATTAAGAGCTCGAAGTGCTCATGGGTGCATTATGACATGCACAGTACATAACATGCATATTTCATACATATTATTTTGAGAAGAAACTATCCGTGGATATAATGTGCAATGGTTTGTTGTGATTATCCATTTTCAATTGTATTTTATTTTTCTTATTTTGAGATTGTGTATCTACTGAGCAAGTTAATAGCTTATACCCTCACAATTTTTCTTTTCAGGGTTTACAAGTGATACAGTAGTTCATTGAAGAATCCTGACGTCTATTATAAAATTTTTTATAAATAAAATTTTGCTTTTATAGTTATGCGAGTAAATTAACTCTATATCGTTTGAGACAGTTAAATACATGTAAATTTATGAATTATAGTGTTATATGTATATAAATGTTTTAAACTTGTGAAAATACTTCAAATGATAATAAATATACAATATTATATTATCTGGGATGAAGTGTGACACAAACCATCTTAATTTATTTTCTTTTAGTTTATCCTCAATTAATGCGATTCCTATCATTCTAGAAATCTTTTTATTCTTAATTTTATCCTTTTTAGTTTTACCACACATTTATGTTAATATTCTGATTCCAGTTACGAATTTAATTAAAATTATTCTATTCCTATTTTGCGGGTTTGTGTTACTATATTATTTTGAAGGAGTTTAGTTACTATTATTCATACACTATTTTCATTTCTCTATTTCAGTATATAGATTTTATATGTTATATTATCTATTTATTTTATTTTTTCTCATACCCTTTTAGCTTTCTATAAGCACGTTATATTATTTTTTTTTTATAATCACGGTATCAATTAATTCTATTATTTTACATATTAAAGTTCTTATATTTCAAGTTGCTATTCTAAGTTTATAATCCCAAGCTAATTTATTTACCCACACTCGACGAAGGAAGGAAGCACATGAACTCTTACCCGCTTAAATTATTTACCCACTCTAGCATTGACATATAAATTATTTAGATTAATGTTCATAGTAATCTAACGAATATTTTGACATGCTGAGTACTTAACTTACAACCTCCCTCCTTTCTCCAAGTTTGAGATTGGCTGTGTATGAAATAAGATTTTAAACTCTAAGCAATCATAGTTATATGAACAAATCACATTTTGGTTAATTTAGTTTGGGTTAATCATAGTCATTTTTTTGACACAAATGTAATTTATTCAGATATTTAACAATACCTGATTGATTTAGTTTTGTGCATATATAATTTACATACTAAAAATAATAAAATAAATTACTCTTGTCATCGAAATGGGCTGATTTTGGGTTCAAAATTGGCCGAATTGGAAGTCAAGTTTATCTAATAAACAAGTCATTTCGTTTATCGACTTTAAAATTACTCTTAAAAAAAACTAATTTTTTTTATAAAAAAAACTAAATTAATAGCTAAAGAAATAAGAGTATCATTAATAGGCTCTTTATACGAGACTTGTTGATTAAGTGTAAATTTGTACTCCTTTAACAGACAATATATTCTATTAGTTATTTTTTGTATTTTAAAATTTTAATTAACTAATTAAATTTTGTTAGCCAATTTCATGCGGGGAGATTTGCACGAATGATTTTCAAGAGGTTTTGATTGAAAGACCGGCCAACGGTCACAGATCTTACACCAAAACATTTACTGAGGAAGCGACCAATAAAAATGTATGACAATATTTGTCTTATCTATTTTATTTTATAAAAGGAGAACACCAATCGGTGTTCTCCATGAATATTTTTTTACTTAACAAAATTATCCTTAAACATTAAAATTTTTACTTCTTATATAAATCTTAATTTATTAACTTTAAAAAATATATTTGAACATTCAACATTTAGATATAATAAATGTAAATTTTGTAGAAAGATTAGTCTCATTTTAATTTTTTTAAATAGGTTCCATTTTATTATTATTTTTTTTTCTAAAATGCCCCTAACAATAGTCAAACATCAAAATCCCCTTACCCCCCACTGATCTGTTGCTTTCCTTTTCTTTGGCGCCGGTGTCCTTTATCTCCGGCGCCAACAAAACCCTATGCCATCGAGGATCTACTTCTTATTCTTCTCCAACGTCAATGATGGTGTCCTTCTTCTTCTCTGGCGCTGATGCTGTCGAAACCCTAGCTCCCATCGTTGATGACAATCTGTTTCTTCTTCTTCTCTGCCACCGATCTCCTCTCCCTCTGGCAAGGTAATCGAAGGGTTAGGTTTCAGAAAAAATAAATGAAAAATGCAGTTCATTCTCTTTTAATTGAGAAATTTCTCAGTTTAAATTTTTCAAGAAATTTTTTATTCCCTTTAACTAAGAAATTTCTCATTCTATTTAACGAAAAAATTTCTCAGTTTTAATTTCTAAAGAAATTTCTCATAGTATTTAACTAAAAAAATTCTTAGTTCAAATTTTTAGTCAAAAAAGAAAAAAACTGAGAAATTTTTCTTTAAACTAAAAAATTTCTCAATTTAAAGAGATACAACAGTAAAGACATCAATGACACAAATCATGTACTCGTCCACAAATTCACCCAACATTAACCCCTTCACGTCCATAGTCCTTCCGACTATGTCATGTTTGAGAAGAAGAAGAAGTGCGATGGTGGTTGGCAGTTGGTCCAAATCTGGATGAACGACGACGTTGGTGAGGAAGAGGAGGCGGCGAGGAGGAAGAGGATGTGGAGCGGCAGTTGGTCCAGATCTGGAGGAGTGGCGATTACAACGAGGAGGGGGAGGATGAGCAGTGATGGTGAGGAGGAGGAAGTGCGATGGTGGTCGGCGATTGGACCAGATCTAGAGGACCGATTGCGGCGACAAGGATGAAGAGGATGAGCTGCGATGACAGCAAGGAGGAGGAGGATGATAAGCGTCTGGGGCGAGGAGGAGGGGGAGCAGCAACGGTGAGGAGAAATAGGAGAAGGAGAAGGTGGTGGTGGCCCATGTGCGGCAACAAGGGTTTGGAGGAAAAAGGGGGAAGGCACGGGATATGGCTAGGGTTTGAAGAAGAAGCTAAGATTTTCATTTCTCTCTCTCTCTTTCTACGAGTCAACAAGCCAACGGAGGTATATTTGTTCTATTATAAAATGGCATTTAAAAAATAGGACAATAGCTTAAAAATATTAGTAATAGGACTAAATCTTTTAAAAATCTTACAAATAGAACTAATAACTAATTAACTCATATAGTAATACTTTTAATTATATAGGAGCTTGTCGCTAGGTATTTAATTAAATAGGAACACGTGTGTGTCATCCATTTAGTATAATTAAAATGTCGAGTTGTGTTGAAATAGATTCATGAAAAAATGACTAGTTAAAATAACAACTATATTTTTAGTGTAATTTAACTTACCAAAATGGTTATTAGTATTGGAAATGCTTTGTTTAAAACTAATTTTTAATTTGAAAAATTAGTTTTAGGTCCTTAAAGTAGCGACGATTTTATTTTTTATTTACTAACAAAATTTTTAACTCATAAGGTCCAGTTTTAACACGCGAGGTTCAATTGGACCATAGAACAGATAAAATTATCTGTGCATTTTTAAAACATGTATAAAGCATACAGATAAATTTATCTGTTTATTTATTTATGCCAGATAAATAAATTTATCTGTGTACTTTATACATATTTTAAAAAGACACACAGATAAATTTATCTGTCTTGTATAAATAAGCATATAGATAAATTTATCTGTATATTTTATACGTGTTTTAAAAAGGTCAAAGGTAGCTTTTTCGAAAATAACATGTCGCGAGAGGCTTTTTTCAAAAACAGCTTTCCTTCGAGACTGCATTACCTTTCAAGGCCTTCTTGACTACATTACCTTTGAAAGGCCAATTGAAATAGTTTTTTTTTTTTTTCAAGGCCTTCCAGTCTATTACCTTTCGAAGGCCAATTGAAATAGTTTTTTTTCAAGGTCTTCCAGACTACATTACCTTTCGAAGGCCAATTGAAATATTTATTTATTTTTTACTTCAAGGCCTTCCTGACTACATTACCTTTCCAAAGCCAATTGAAATATATATATTTAAAAGCTCCAGGTAAACATTTTTCCTTCTACACTTTTGAAAGAGATTTTTTTTTTAAAGCTCCAGGCAACCATTTTGCCTTTTGAAATAGATTATTATTATTATTATTATTATTATTTATTTTTTTAAAACTCCTAGCAAACATTTTGTCTTTTGAAAGAGATTATTATTATTATTATTTTAAAACTCTAGGCAAACATTTTGCCTTTCGAAAGAGATTTTTTTTTTCTTAAAAGCTCCTGACAAACATTTTGCTTTTCAAAAGGGATTATTTATTTATTTTTATTTTTGTCAAATCTACTGTGCGGACACAGTTTTTGGAGTTGGGTCTAAATCCCTTTGCTAAAGGTAGCCATCTCCTCTGGCTTACAATATTGATAGGCCATCGATGGACCATTCCTCACACCAACCTTTAGTAAACAAATTTTATAAACATTTTAGATTTTGCATTCAATTAAATGGACAGGCTATTTCACATTTAGCCATTGATAAATCATTCGAAAGAACCCTTTTTTTTAATATTATTTTTATAATTCTTTTAAGGATCCATCATGAGGATAGAAATCATCGAAAATATTGATAGAATTTTTTTTTTTAATCTTATTTTTATTGATTTGGAAAAGCAAAAAAATTTTCCAGCGAATTTGATTAATTTTTCTTTTTTCTTTTATTGTCATTCTTTGGCATTATATTTTGACAAGATAAAATCTAATTTAGCCATTATTAGCTCGGGAAGTTACCCCTCAGCCTTTCGAAGGTTGAGAAAATACGAATTTTAAACAATTTTAATTTTTTCTTCGTTATTAGTCATTATTTGTTAGCCAACTACAGAGAAATTTTTTAAAAATTGTTCAAATTTTGTTACGCGTTGTTTAATTTCGCTATTGGCCATTATTTGTTGGCCAACTATATGAAATTTATTTAAAAATTGTTGAACCTGTGTTATAAGTTCTTCAATCCTACAAAAATTAACTTGTGATTTAAGTTGTTCATTCCTCCAAGATTCAACCTACGGTATAGTTTGCTCAATCCTATAAGGATTAATTTGCAATGGGATATGATACACTTCGTAAAAAAAATTATAATATACTAATAATTGAGGATAACATACCTCGTAATAAAAATTATAATATACTGGTAATGAAGAATGATACATCTCATAACGAGAATAATAACATACCTATTGTTGGTAGTCCATTATAGGGACTACTGATGCATATGTTACTCCATATTCATAGCTATTCATGACTCTCCATACTGTTGCCTTTATCTCAATTTCTTCTTACTTAGTACGATATCCCACCGATCGTGCTAAAATTTGTTAGTCAGAATAACAAATTCCCAAAATTTGTTTACTAGAATAACAAATTCGATCTCCTTCGAAAGAAATTTTTTTTTCAAATATCAAGCGATTACACGCGGGTTTTATACCATGTTTCAGGATTTCGTCAGAAAAAAGTCACAAATAAAAAAATCAAAGCAATAAAATCGAAATTTTATTAACTTCGATAGAAAAACGATTACAAATACTAAGATCTACTCCTATGGACTTGAAATAAAATTCCAAGAAAATTAAATTATATTAGTGGTTTATCTTTTAAGATAATTATGAGAAAATTATATGTATACAATTGTTGGGACAATTTGATTATATTAATGAATAAATCTATCTATGTAAAATAAATCTTTTAAATAAAAAATCAGAATGCACCTTATGGTAAAAGGATTTTTTTTTTTTAAAGAATCAAAATGTGGAACTGGTTGATGTCCATTCTGATGGGATTAAAGCTCCATCTCGAAAGATTTGCAAGTTTTTTAATGGAGACAATGAATGGGAAATCAGTTAAAAGCTAAGTCAACAATCTTATACTTTTTATGCTCCATTCATAACATTTATTGCTTGGAAATATAAAATCAGTAGGAATATGAGCATTAAAAAAAATGGATTTGAATATGTATGCTGTTGTTAGAGGATAGTTTTATTATTTATTTATTTTTTCCACTTTTTCTCTTACGTTCATTTTGGATCATTTTTTGCATTTTGGATCTGTTTATTAATTTTCGTTGACATTTTTGTATCATTTTTTTCAGTTTTAATTTTTTTGGGTAATTCTTATTTTTTAAAAATGACTGCACATTTTTCTTATCTTTGGGTTAGTTTTTTTTAAAGACTTTTATCTTAAAAGTCTCTTAAAAAACTTACTTGTTTGGCCTCTTATTATAATCAATTGCCTTTTGTCACATCATTTCACATCTATTTTTTTTTTTTGTAAAACAGTTAAAAAATTGATTAAAAAAATTAGACCAAACACAAGATTAATACGATAACATTGTTTTTATTTATATATAATTCGAATTAGCCAGACCACTAGTAAATTAAAAAAAGCAAAGAACTTGCATTTAACCGCTTTATCAACCTATTGCAACTGGCAAGTTACTAGCTCTTTTACCCTAAGTTATTTTTTAAATTTAATTAATAAAATAAATTTTTTTAAATTTTATTATTAATTTACGTAAAAGTGTGTTTAGCAATCACATTTTAATAAAAAATATTTTTACTAAACACGCTTTAAGCCGAACCTTCACACAATGTTGTAGAATGAAAAATAGCGATATAAAAATATTTTTAGCAAACACATTTTTTGATTTAATACATAAAATATTTTTAATAAATACATTTTTAATTGATTTCAAATAAAGTATTTTTGTTAAACACGTTTTTAAAATATTTACACATTTTGATTTAAATACAAAAACGTTATTAGTACTTACGCTTTCTTTATTAAACTCATAAGATTAGAATACGTATTTGATAAATATATTTTATTTTCTTCTCTACAGCTGGGATGGAGATCTCAAGAGTTAATAAGTATGGGACGGAGGATACACAGTTGTGCATATTTTTTATTTAATTTTTGAATATATTTTTATGATCGAATTCGTTTATTACGTAGAATATGATGAGTTTGTTATTTATATTAAAATTTAGGTTGATCTGATATATGTAACTAAGTGATTACATAATATTATTTTATAAATAAATAAATAAATATTATAATTTTTAAAATTTTTTTAAATAAATATTATTCAATCACTTAGTTATAGGTATCAAATCAATTTAATTTTTTTTAACGATAATAAACTCGACGAGTTCTCGTAATAAATAGATTTAATTATAAAAATATATTCAAAAATTAAATAAAAACAAATACGTTATATTTTTTATTTAATAAATAGAGATAAACTTTTATATTTAACTATATTCAAAAGCATTAGCAAATCACATAACGTTTTTTTTGAAAAACGTGTTTACTAATCCCATTTTTCTGTTAATCCATCCAAACATTTTTAGAAAAATTATTTTTTATTTAAATATGTGCAAACGTTCTTACCAACAATATTTTTAGAGTAAAATTATATTTATAAAAAAAATATTGTTACTAATAATGGTTTTTTTAATATTTTATGCCAAAGAATGGACAATTTTAAAAATATATTTTGTAAAAAAAATTTATTTAACAAATACATTTTTACGTAAATTAAAAATAAAATTTAAAATTTGTTATTCGGTTAATTAAGTTTAAAAACTTGGTTATTGGGAAAAAGAGCCTAGGTTACTTTCCCATGCGATGGCTCTTTTTAACTGGTGATTCTCTCTCTTCCTTCCTATCCCTCCATAATCCGGCTCGGAAGATTTTATTAGGTTTCTGAACAAAACTGTAAGTTTCTGTCTCCCCGTTTCTCTTTAAGCTCCGATTGTTCCCCGAGAAAATTCGGGAAAGAAACTGAAGAAATGATTTTATTTATGTTCATTGTTGGGGTCCAAGAAAAGACAAATTCACTCGGCCGACTCCTTTTCCCCCTTTATGCAACATCAAAGTGAAGATAGCTGGAGAATTCGCACTTTGATTTTGTTTCCCTAATCAAATGTAGGTTAGGGATTTTTGTTCGTAGTAATTTCTTCAATAACAGTCACTCGTGGTAGGTCTTCTTTCGAATTGCCTGTTGATTAATGATTGCAATCATGTAGAGTCTGTCGATGGAGAAAATACTTGTTCAAGCACAGATTTTAAGTGGTTCATCATATGGTTGCTGTTTAAATTTTGCGATAGTTTCTTATATTAGGATAGAAACAGAGATTTCACCAGCTTAGGCCTCGTTTTGCAACCCAGCTTTAAGACGGGCTTTTTGCTTTTTGCTTAAATTCAAAAAGTCATTTAAGCCTCTTTTCTTAACCCCGACTTTTTGCCCTTTTTCTTATTGGATTTTAGCATTTTAGTCTTTTTGCTATTTTACATAAAATATTTTTATATGTTTTTTAGAATTATCATAACTTTTATTATACACATCTATTTTTATTTGTAATTTTTAAAATTTACTCGTCGAAATCTATTAAACAAGATCTATATTGCATATAAAATTATATAAAAATAAATTTTTAAAAATTATAATAACTTCTTTCAAACTTAAAGTTTTTTGCCTTTTGGCTTAAAGCTACTTTAAGCCAAAGATTTTTGATTTATTGCCTTTTAACTAAAAGTTACCTTTACAATCTACTAAACGGATTTTTTGCTTATTGACTTAAAGCAATTTTAAGCAAAACGCCTCGCTTAAAGTCAAGTTGCCAAATGAGGCCTTAATATATATTAGAGGGGTGGCTGTCATTTCTGAGTGCGTGGAGGTTAAAGAACTACGGCTAATATTGTGATTTTTCAAATTTGTTCTTGTTATATTCTATGGAGTATAACCAGATTGGGGCGACATTATTATATACTGATACAGGAGAGAGTTAAATTCAAAATTCAGTTAGTTAAAATTATGTTATGACTGTTAGAAAGAATAAGAAGAAATTGGCGGGAAATGGAGTTAGAAGGGGGAGATCTATAAGAAGTGTGAAGGAAGAAAAGGTAGGGCAGTTGTAAAGTTTTCTCAGAATCTCTTAATAAAATTTGTCTTTTAATTCTTTAGATTTTCTTCTTTAGCCTTATCATATCATTTGGTATCAGAGCCATCATTCTTTGGCCTGTGGAAGTCCAACTAACATCGTGGGGGGGCGGGGGGAACTGGATCTCACATGATCAAACAAATGGAAGAATCGATTAGAGGGTTGAAGGAAAGCTCAAACAAGCATGGAGAAACCATTGAAGACATCAAGCAGATGCTTGCAAGCATGAATCTAAAGTATGACCAACTAGCATCAAAATTTGTAACAACACAGTCAGAACATGGTGAAAATTCATGAGCGACACAAGGAGCCATCCGAAACTTGACATTCCCATTCACTTCCATTTTTGCTGAAGTTTATTTCCCAAGATTTAATGGGAAAGACCCAAATGGGTGGCTTTACAATTGCAAAAGATTCTTGGAATTCAGTCAAATTGAGGAAATTCACAAAGGGAAACTCGCATCTCTTCATTTGGAAGATAAAATCCTGTCTTGGTCTCAGTGGTTTGAGAAAATGTCCGTCAACAGATGGAATTGGAGGGAGTTTTCGGAAACCTTTATCAGCAGATTCAACCCTAAACCATATGAAGATGTTGTTGGGGAACTCACCAAGCTTAAGGAAGTGGGAAATGTAAAAACCTTCGAAGAAAGGTTTGAACAACTAGCCAATAAAACTACTGAATTACCTGAAGGGTTCAGTGTAAGTTGGTTATAAGTGGACTCGAAGAAGAAATAAAGGTTGGTGTACAGATGTTCAGACCTACTAGTATTGCTCAAGCAATTGAACTTCCTGGCTCCAAGAAGAAAGTTTTGAGGCTATGAACAGGAGAAGCAAGCGAACCCAGAACCAGAAAACAGGTGGTAGTAATCTTGGAGGGAAGGTGAACAACTCCATTACTTCTGTCAATACTGGTCATTTCCACATACCTATCAAGAAGTTGACTAGAAAAGATTGGGAAGAGAGAAAAGAGAAGGGCTTGTGTTTTAACTGTGATGAGAAATATGTGAGGGGTCATTTATGTAAAAAAGGGCAATTCTACTTACTAGAGGCTGAGAAAGATCAATCTGAAAAAGGGGAAATTTCAGAAGAGGATCTAGAAGATCAAACAAAGGAACAAGAGGAGAAGATGGAAGAAGAAATGGTAATTTCAGTGCATGCATTGTCTGGAAATACCTCATATAGATCAATGAAATCAAAGGAAATATAAAGAAGAGACTGGTTATGATCTTGATAGATTCAGGTAGCACCCATAGTTTCTTAAATCCCATGCCAAAAGGACGGAATGTGAGGTACAACTCACTTATCCCCTAACAGTTTCAGTGGCAAACGGAGCTAAGCTAAGCAGCACTGCTTAGCTTACCACCGATTTGAGGATCTTACCATTGGGAGGATGCGATATGGTTCTTGGAATTCATTGGTTATCTACTGTAGGGCCTGTCTTTTGGGATTTCAAGGAATTGACCATGGACTTTATATGGAAAGGGAGAAGACGTATTGAGGGGTAGCAAACTAGGTGAAGTGATGATGTTACAAAGTAAACACCCCAAGAAATTGTTAAACAAGAGTTCTCAAGGGGCAATAGCTCAGTTATATGCATGTTACAAAACACCCAAGAGAATGTAAGTGTACCTAAAAATATGGAAAACCTGATGACTGAATTTGCTGATGTATTTGAGGAACCCAAAAGGCCTATCTCCAACAAGGAATCAAGACCACAAGATACCACTCAAGTCAGAAACTCAACCTGTTAATGTAAGACCTTATAGATACTAAATTATCACCCATAAAAATACATAACCCATAAGTAGGCCTGCAATCACTAGAATCACTTGCCCAATCTGCATCTGAAAATGTAGAAAGTGTTAAAGAACTCCTGGAAAAACCCAAACCTTTCATGAATGGTGCCCTTAATGTATCGAAGAATCCTTTTGACTATAGAAAAATGTCTCTAAGAGGGACGGTGCATATGTTGAGAAACGACATTTACAGGAAATGAAATTTCAGGTCTGGTTAATGTAAGATACCGTAGAGAAACCAACTAGAGTTCTATAAAATTCAGGATCATCAAAATCAGAATCAGTCCTAGAAACAGAAGATTTGGGAGGTGAGGGAGAAGCACAAGGCCTGCAATTGCTCATCCCAGCCTTATCTAACAAATTTGATGCATGTTTGGCTTGAGACAAAATGAAGCCAGAGCTTGAAGGAATTACCTCAACTCCCAAGAAATAATTCATAGGCCCTAAATCCTTAATAGCAAAAAATCGAGTCCATGGAGTTAATGATATCAGAAACAAGAGAAGAACTACAATCAGTGACCAAAATGTCATCCGTGTATACCAAAATAAAAACTCTATCAGAACCTTTGTGCAAGGTAAAGAGTGAAGCATCAGCCACACTATTAACAATATCTTGCTGAAGCAAAAAGGCTGATAACATAGCATACCAAGCTCTAGGAGCTTGGTTTAACCCATAAAGTGATAAAGTGCTTTTCTTAGCTGGCAAACATGCTGGGGAAACTCTGGATTAAGATAGCCTTGAGGTTATTTAAGATAAAAATCTTCTCGAATGTAGCCACGAAGGAATGCATTAGAGGCATCAAGTTGTTGCGCATACCAATGACAGTGTAAAGCCAAGGACAACACCCCACGACTAGTGGGCTGCTTAAAAACTGGGCTAAGAGTTCCAGTGTAGTCTAAGCTCTCTGTTTGTTGATTGCCTAGAGCAACTAACCTTGCGTTACATCTGGCCACAGAACCATCTGCATGCCTTTTTATGCTAAAAATCCATTTGCAACTTATAATATTACCCCCAAGTGGTGGTGGTACCAATGTCCAAGTCCCTTGAGCAACAAGGGCATCAAATTCTTCTGACATAGCATGTCTCCATTCAGTAAACTTAGCAGCTGAACCTCAGCAAATGATGTCGGTTCTAAAGTAGGAGGTGAAGTAGATGGACAAGAGTGTTGGAATCTGTGAATTTCATTGGCCATTGAAATTCAGATTTCAATAGCAGATTCAATTACAATTGGATTGGCC
>JAOTRH010000025.1:3621954-3638206 GCA_034768845.1 Heliamphora exappendiculata
TTTCATTCTCTGTAATTTCATATTATTGTAAATTATTGAAAGTTTAATAAAGATGTATTTTCTGGATCCCCGAGCATATATTTTATTTCGGCGTTGGATATTCTCTCAACAATTTTTTGAATGTCTATGAAGGAATAAGCGAAAAAACGAATAACATATTTATATTTCATGTAGACTATTTATTGAATACATGGCATACAAAAAATTCTAATTTTATAAATATGAAAAAAAATGTTTTGGCACTTAAATTTCAGTCAAATAGAATGAACATTGAATTTTATCTGTTAGTAAAATTTCACTAACAATAAGTTTATTTGTCCATAATTTTTTTATCAAATCTGTTTAATTTGTACTAATATATTTTTAAGTTTTATACTGTTTTGATGTTTACCTATTGATTATATTAATTTTGAACACATATACTATATTGGACGTTAATTTTTTTAAAATAGTTGTAATTTCATCGATAGTGAAATTTTCCAGTTGATAGATTTCATTGATAGTGAAATTTTCCTGTCAATAAAATCTATCGACGGTGAAATTTTCACTGTCCATCTTTTTTTAGGAATTTAGTATTATTCATCATTGTTGGGATTTTAAGAACATGAATCCCCTATATAGGATCTAGTTTGGCAGCGAAAAAATTCACGTTATTAAAGCTGAGAAAATTTTAAAAAATAATAAACTAAACTAAAAAGATACAACCTATTACGGATTTTGGCCATAATCTTATTCATTTTAGTTTGGCAAATCTGTAACAAAGTATTCAAAAGAGGCTTGTGTGGAGGGAAAATTGATTAAGGGGGAGTAATTTTTGTGTGTGTATCGTATGTTTGTTAGTTGTATAATTGGATGTCAGTTAGTTGTTGTTTTGTTAGTTTGATTTATTGGATAATCTGGATAGTTGGATTTTGTCACATAATTGTTCAAGAGGGAGATTGTTATGGATTTTGACCATAGTTTATTCGTTTTAGTTTGTCAAATCTGTGACAAAGTGTTCAATGATGTGTTAATCAAATTATTAATTTTTATTTGGTAGTATTTTATTACTTGTTCTGTTCGAGTTGTGGTTTAATATTGTAGGACCGCGAAAAAATAACAAAAAAACATCAAAAAGTTGCTCGTAGTGCCTAATCGCTGGATAGAACGCTTGAGCGGTCCATCGAGCCGTCAATTGCACCTCTCGGTTTCTCCATCTCTACAACACAGTGCTGCTACACAGGCTTCACCGCTCGAGTGGTGAAAAGACTACTCAAGCGGTCCTTGGCGAGACAGTTTTAAAAAGCGATCTTTGCAGTTAGATTTTGGCATAGGATTATAAATATATTACAGACAGGGTTTCTAAAGGGCGCCTCCTCAGTTTATATCAAGCCATATCCACCCAATGAGCTCTTTTTAAGTTAATTCTCAAAGCTCCAAAGTCAGTCAACAAGCTTTGATGAACATTTAGTTTCTGCACAGTTATGTTAATCATTAAGAAATCAAACCTTCAATGATTTGTTCGTATTCGTAGAGTCGTTTGAGAGGATTCTCAAGTGTTCGAAGTCTGGTGGAGGATTCCGTCAGCAGTTGAAGTCCGGTGATGAGTTCCAGCGGCAGTCAAACACAGAGTTGATGTACGTGGATTCGACAAGGATAGGATTACTACCGTTGGTTGTGGGTTCAATGTCGGGGTTGTAAAATTTCTTTGTAACCCGCGTTTGATATAATATTTGATTTTTTAGACCTGAAGTGGTATCGTGTTTTTACCTGATTTTGAATTTTTTACGTAAGAATCGTCGTCTCGTGTATGATTGTAGTTGATTTATTTTTTGCTTATGTAATTGATTGATTTAAGCTTATTTGCAGCGTTTGACTTCTTTAATTGAATCGATTAGTGCAAATCAGTCACCAAACGAGATTTTTCAATTGGTAATTTAAATTTTTTTTTGGGTGTGATCTATTAACTGATTTACAATAAATAAATTTTCTTAGAGAAAACACTTTAATCAGAAGACCATTTCTTCTTGACGGTTATAATTACCCTTTTTGAAAAGTAAGAATGAGGATTTTTATAAAATCAATTGACGAATGTGTTTGGCTTTCCTTTGTTGAGGGCTATAAGCCTCCCACCATTGTTGTTGATAGAAAAATAGTCCATAAGCCTGTGATAAATAGGACAGAGCTAATTATGAGGATGCAGGCTGGAATAGTAAAGCTATGAATGCTATCTTTAGCAGAGTCACACCAGATTAATTTTGTAGAATAAGTACGTGTGGTTTAGCCAAAGAAGCATGAAACATACTTCAAATCACTCATGAAGGAATTGATACAGCAAAAATATCTAACTTTAACGTCTCATAACAAATTTTGAAACATTACGTATGAAAAACAATGAAAGTTTTGACGATTTTTATGCAAAATTAAGTGATATTGTAAATACTTCATTTAATCTCGATGAAAAAATCTCTACTTTTAAAAATATTTGAAAAATTCTTAGATCTTTACCCGAAAGCTTCAAACCAAAAGTCACAGTAATAGAATAGAGCAAAGATATTGACTCTATTTCTGTTGAAAATTTGGTTGAAAACCTGCAAAACTATGAACTAAATTTTCAAAACCAGAAGGTTTCACAAAATTTGACATTTTCTTCAGCTCAAGGTTCTGTAAGTGACTCAGATGTTGATTTAGACCGTGAGATAATGGCTATTTTTGTGAAAAAATTTTAAAAAATTTTAAAAACTAAAAAGCCAAATCAAGAGAAAAAAATTACAAAAGAAGCATGATAAATATAAAGTCAAAAATATGTTCAATTTTATTAAAAAGTGGTCGAAACGCCAAATTTTTAAAAACCAATGCTATGAATGCAAAGGATATTAATACATAGCTAAAGAATCTCTGAATTTTCTTAGAAAGCAATAGAAGAAACTCACAATCACTTTGAATGATGAGAGTGGACCTGAGATAGGTGATGAGGACGAGTATGATTCTAATGGGGATGATGCTATTGTAGCGATTATTATTTCTGTTCAACAGGAATCTAGTGAGTATGAAAATAAAATTTCTATAAATGATTCCAATAATGAAATAAAAAAGGTGAAGATGTTAGTGACATTGAGGTTAGTGAAGCTCTGCAACAAGCTTATGACAAATTTTATCATGAGAGCTATTTGTTGACCAAAAAAAAAACTGTAAACTGGTTATTAAATTCAAATTGTGTGAAAAATAAAGAGATAGTGTCAAATTTGAGCTAACTAAAGTTCAAGACCTGGTAGTTAAATTAAAATCAGACAGAAAAATTTTGTGTAAAAAACTTACAAAATGTGGAAAAAAATAATAATTTGTCTGAATGGAGTTAAACTAGATGAATCAAGATTGAATTTCTTGAAAAAGAATTGCATGCTTGTGTTGAGTTAAAAACTAATCTTGAATTAAAATTGATTAAATTTGAAAATGATATGTTAAAAGCTCAATCTGCTTTCAAGAAATTGAATGTAGGCACTATAATTTTAGATGACATGCTTGGGTCATAAAAAGCAGTGACTGATTGATGTGGACTTGGCTTTGCTAGTGCGTCGTTAAGAAAATTGTCCAAAGAAAAAGAAAAAATTGGCTAGCCAATTCAACCTGAATCGGTACTAAAGTTTATGAAAGAAGAAAGTGACATAAGTTCAAAAAAATCTTCTACAAATATTTCAGCCAAAGCTAGAGAAAAATGGAAGAATCAAATGGGTTACCACCATTCAACATGGTAAGATAAGTCAGCATAGATTCATTCATGTGTGTCATTATTGTGGGGTCAAGGGATACATTAGACCAAATTATTTTGCGTGACATATTTGGTTACTATTCTGGATATTCTCGTATTCCTAAAAAAGGTAAATTTGTTGACCATATGCATGATTTTATGAATAGATTGAATTATTCCATGATTAGGAGAACTGATTTTAAAACTTGGACTAAAAATGTTTTGTTTAAACCTATACTCAATTCCTATGCTGCTAAGGACCAAATCAAGATTAGAAAAGTTTGGGTAAGAAAAAGTAATCTTGACAGATTTTTAGCTAGTCGTATTCCTTAGGTTGTTTTTGTTTTGTCGCATTATTTTTTTGTTTGAGTCTTTTTTTTTGAGTCCTTAAATAACAAAAAAAATGGATAACAATAAAAATTGTGGGGGACTTTATTAAGGATTAAGTACTATTTTTGTGTATTATTTTATGTGGTTAAAATCTCATAATTTAGTTTTTGAGATTAAATACCAGTCTGATTTTTGGATAATTTAGTTCATAGTGGATATAACGTTTTCATAAATGAATTTATTCTGTATACCACTTGAATATAGACAGATGCAGGAATCCTCCGAACTTGGGTTCAAATTTGTCTATGGGTCTTCCTTATTTTTCAATCTTCTAAAATTTTCATAAAATGACCATATAGTGGCGATCCACTTGAACTGAATATTGAAACTCCTTCCTTCTTTTGTTTTTGAATGTTTGACTTGAGAAATAACTACCTATGTAAATTTATTTTTTCGTTCGTACTAGTATAAAAGCCATCAATGAAAGCATAAAAAGAAAAAAAAAAGAAAAAGAAACATAAAAAGAAAAAGAAAAGAGAAATAGAATAAATATTCTACAGTCATTAGTTAAGGAGAAGTTATCCTTTAAAGTAAATGGGGTCACAGTTGATTTGATTTTGTGAATTTCTTGATTTCTGATAAATAAATGTGACTCAGCCATATAGATTCCGTATATGATTTGATATTAGAATATGAAAATATTTTAAGTCACGCACGCATTGATTCATATAGAATCTACTCTTATTATGTTATTTCATATATAAATATAGTTTATCTTGAATTATGTGTGTGGTTTTGATCAATTTAACTAGATCTTGTGATTTTAAGTGAATAAAAATATGTATGGATTTAGTACTTGTTCTTTAATCTTGTTCTCTACACCAAAATATTTGTTTGATTTTTTCTTGTGTTGGTTTGTCAATTTATGACAAAAAAGAAGAGAGAGGCTTGTGTGAGAGGGAGAATTGATTAAGGGGGAGTAATTTTTTTTATGTGTGTCGTATGTTTGTTTAGTTGTTTAGTTGGATATTTGACAAAAAGAAGTTGCCCAACCTTGCCTTATTATACAACTCTACTTGGCCCTTCTTGTTGATTCGGTTGAAAACCTAACTCCCATACATTTTCATTACCATCTAATAACAAGTGAAATATTTTCAAAGATGACAAGTGACAATAAAAAACAAGAGCACGAAGCTTAAAAGAAGTTACTCAAACAATATTTGGCATCATAGGAATATTGTGTTAAAAGTAGTTATAGGTAGTTATAGACGATTATGGGTAATTTTTTATAATTTTTTTTTATAAATAAATGTAATATATACAATTTTATGGATATACAACGATAACAACCGACATTAGCCTATTTGTTTTTAACTAATTGTCATTTTAGTTTACATTATAGCACTTTTTAATTTCCCTTGCATCGTAACATTTTCATTTCAATTAGCAATACAATTCTCTTTTCCTTTCATTAAGGTTCTTGTGTTTTTTTCAAATTTCAAGTTCCTTCCAATGAAGTCCTGAAATACGATATCGAACCTCAACACAGCAGTTTGATAAATTATTTTCCTGGTAGACTTCGACAAAAAAAGGTTTATTTGATTAATAATTTTTGGCATGCCCGATGGGACACCATACTAAATTGGAAGAGATAGCTAGCACACAAAGGCAAGACAAAGTAGTTCAAGAAGAATTTACTTCGGTGGAGGCCAACAGTGAGGCCAACGTCAACCAACACCTCACAATGGGTGACCATGAAGTAGGCCAAATAAGTGGCCAAAAAAGTTTTGCTATTCACGAGTTGATACAACAACTTATGAAAGTTTTTTCCAACCCTAATGCTGAAAGAAATCGAGATTTGATTTCAGTCATGAAAAAGGTTATAAGTGGCCCCGGACAAGAAATGCCGCCAATAGTTAATCCACTAGTTGAGGTGGTGAATGTCAACCTGCCGCCTGTAAGGACACAAGTAGAGCCTCAAGGATCATCAATGGTCTACACAACGGGCTACTAACAATAGGTATATTATAATCTTATTTACGATCCAATAACTCCCTTAGGATCAGGTTCAATTATAGACCAATAATTGGGCATGTAAGGCCACTCACAGTGGTGTATCTTCCTCCACTACAATTGATCATTGTAGGAATGAACAACCTATACTACAGGTTTAAAAATTTTTAAAAATTTCTTTTGTGATTAGCCAATAATTAGTGGCCAATAGAGAACAAATAATCGAAATTGTTCAAAATTTGTATGGCCCGGCCTTTCGAAAGACTGAACGACTTATGTTCTAAAAACCTTACCCTCATTGTGTGGTCACTGTAGGTTTTTTAAGAAATTATAAAATGTCTGAAATAATATGGCAAAAGAAAAAGAAAAAAAATCAACAGTAAAGACGTATTACTATCTAAAGGCGACTTATAGCTCTTTAATTTCTCTAAGTTTTAGTAAAATGCACAATATATGTAGGCATTTATGAAGCCACGCCATAGATGCCTCATATTAGCGATTTTAATTTGAAGAAAAAATTGTAAAATTGACAGTATTAGAATTCTTATGACTAATGGCTATCAAAAAATTTGTCATGGTATAATGATACAACTCTTTTAGAATTGGATGACTCCCATTTTTAAAGACTTTAGGACATTGTTTACACCATAATTTGTCAATCTTATCAACATGAAAATAATAATTATACATTGTTAAATTTATATTATTTTATGTTAATAGCTATGTCGAATTCCATATAAGAATTCTATTTTCTGTTCAAATAATTTGTCAATTTTTAAAGGGTTGATAAAAGATAATTATGTATCTGAAATGCCCACGTGAAGTATTTTCAAAGATAACAAATGGAAATCAAAGACAAGAGCACAACGGTTAGAAGAAGTTACCCAAATAACACTTGACATCGTAGAATTATTGTGGTAAAAAATAGTTATAGGTAGTTATAGGCAATTATGAGTAGTTTTTTATAAATTTTTTTTAATAAATAAATGTAATGCGTACAATTTTAGAGATACATAATAACACCACTCAGCATCAACCTTTTTGTTTTTTAACTTATTGTCAATTCAATTTACATTGCAGCACTTTTTAATTTTCCTCGCATTGTAACCTTTCCATTTTAATTAGCAATAAAATTCTCTTATCCTTTCATTCAAGTTCTTGTTTTTTTTTTTCAAATTCTAAGTTTTCTCCAATGAAGTCCTAAAACTTAGTATCAAATCTCAAAACAATCGCTCGATAAATTATTTTTCCTGCCGACTTCAACAAAAAAAAGTAATATTTCGTTAACACTCACTTTGTGAAATGGGTTAACAAATTTACCTTATAGAGAAAAAGATTTTAAAAGACATAGCACTAATTAGTGTTTAGCATTGAAATTAGTAATTTATAAATTATAAATTCTAATAAAAATTATAATTATTTAATAAAAATTATACATTGTAACTAAAATAAAATATATATAATTATGACAAAAATTCATAATATTTTTAAAAAATTGTTAACAAATTTACCTGATGGAGAAAGAGGTGTTAAGAGAAATGGCACTAAACTACTCAATCATCATTAACTCCGATCATTATTCCTCCTTATCTCACGTCCAACCAAGCATGGGACAAAATAAAATTTTCCCCTTCTTGATAATAATTATGGTGTTTAACCTTGCTCATACTAATAATCTATAAATTATCAATTATAACAAAAATTGACTGTTTAATAAAAATTATAATTTATAATTAATATATATATATATAATTATAACAAAAATTCTGAGTATTTAAAAAAAATATTAATAAATTTATCTTATGGAGAAAAATTTTAAGAGAAATAGAACTAAACTGCACAATCATTATTTCTCCTTATTTCACGTCCAACCATGATTTTCTTCATCTTGATAATAATTATAATGTTTGGCATTATTAAAACTAATAACTTATATATTGTAATTTATAATAAAAATTTAGAGTGTTTGATAAAAATCATAACTTGTAACTAAAATAAAAAAAATAATAATTATAATGTGTAGCTAAAGTATTGAGCAATTCAAAAAAAATTATAACTTATGACTAAAATTAATAATAAGATGCTAAAAACTACTAGTAGTAATTTTGTCAAACTACCCCGTTGAAATAAAGTTTTGTTGGAACTGAAAATAACAAAACAAACAACTGACACAATTCCTTTCTAGCCCCTTGGCACCAAATCTATCCCGCTACCAAACAAAGCCTTGGTGGTATTGGCAAAATACTAATACAAAAATGACGAGAGTCAGTTATATAAACCAATCACATTTAAATTGAAGCACACCAAACTTATCTTCCTGATTTTATTTTCTGTTGAAAGAGTGTCTACAAGTGTTAGGGAAAGAGAATAAAATTGCTCGTATTTTTCAACCTCTATGCTATTGTACAACTTCATCAGAGTACACTGTACATAAGGCAAGACATTACACAGGAGCCGATGCTTGAACACTCAAGAGAACCACCAACAAAACCAAATTAAATGATTTTCAAAAATTGGAGAAACCAATAAAGAGATCTACAAATTTCATAAAGGATAAAAAAAAAATGGTTACCCAGCTGTTTCTCCAACCTATAATTCCTCTTTGAACCGAAGGGCGACTCCCATATTAGAAAAAGACAACCTTGAGTAAGTATCATGCCGGTATACAGTAAGAGGAGCTGAGAGGTGGAGGCAACACACAGACCAAATGAGGTCCAGGAGGGTTGCAACTTATATTCGAATCATCAACATTTGGGAGGAGCAGTTGAGGGGGACGAACGTATCCTGCTACCAGTGGTACACATAATATGGAGATAACAATCCTGGAACCTGTATAATATACAAGAGATTTTCAGGATGCCAGAAGGATAAATTAGGGTGTTCCTGGTTCGACCTCACGTACTTGAGGCCATGGTTTTAAATCGCGGTATCAGAATACGTATTGGTATCGATTGTGCACATGTATCAAACAATATTGGACGGAATAGACCACTTCATTTGTAAATATCGGTATCGGAGGTCTCAAATCCCATCACATATTGGCTAATACAATATATAACGGCCAATACTTAAACCTACTTGAGGCGGAAAACTACTGGGAACTGAAATTAAATTGTGCATTCAGGATTTTCTCTTCTTTTTTGAGAAAAAAAAGGGAAAATGAAAAATAGAAGTGGTTCAGGCACCTTGGTTTGTGGAGAGTGGAACATGCCCTCTTTTCCTTCCAGCAACCATCCAGTTCTCTGAACTGGCATTGACTTCGTATAATACCTCATCCTGTTGGACAACAATTATAAACAATTTACAAAATCACAAAGCTGTACAAAGCAATTCCTTTGAAGCAGCGAAATGCAGCTAAAAAACTAAAGGAAAAACTTGTGGGGTAAGCATACAGTAATGTTCCAAACATTTGGTGCCCTAAGATTTTAAACCCCTGAAAACCTTGCAGATTCTGGAAAGAGGTTTACCTTTTGGTGTACAGTTATCTATTTCTAAAAAATAAATATATATTGATCGAGTAAAACATTATTACAAAGACTCCAAGAATTGAGTATGAGAATTTCATTTCGTATAACACAAGCAAAAAAACACCAAGTACCAGTTGCAATGGATATGTTATAGAAAGTACTAAACACTTAAAATACAATTCAGTAAAAAATGTAAAATCTCTGCTATGCGGCAATAAGACCAAAATATCCAGTTGGCTCAATTGTCTTGATCTTGATCCTATAGGCCTCTTCAGTCCTTCCCCCCCCAAGTTTTTTCCTTTGTTTTGTGTCTGTACAAACGTCACTCTACATTCTTTTCTTTTAATCCAAACAGAACATGAATTATGAACATACAAGGGAACTCAAGAATACTTCATTTATTTTACTAGACAAGTGGAAGAGAATTCATAAACATGTCATCACTGTATTTTACTCGAATGATGTGCAAACTTGGCTTGAGGGGGACAGACTTTAATATGGTGAATTTCAATTCTATTTGGAAAAGAGTATTAAAAAGAGAAGAGAGAGTGACAATCCTGATCAGGGCATTCCAGTTGAAACACTTAACACAAGAAAACAAAAAACAGAAAAATACAAATGCAAAAGTGAGAATTAAAATCCTTACAACTTACATTTTTGTCAGAATGAACATTCTCCTCCAAATTCTTTAACCTTTCAACCCTCCACTGCATGGTGACAAGCTTCCCAACTCTGAGACCGTTTGAAGTAAGAGGAAGAAAACCAACTGCCAGGCAAGGGTCCAAGACAGGCCGCTGTAAAACAAGAGCACTCCTGAAGATCAGAAACTGTGTAGCATCCTCAAGCCCGTTGGGTTCCATGGCCACAGGGTTGTGAGCCCCAAGGCTTCTATCACCAACAATTCCATATCTGATATTTAAAACACTGTCTGAACGCAATGCCTTGGCTTCATCTGTAAAACCAAGAAAAGGATTGTCTTCTTGCTATAAAAAGTAAGAAAGGATTTAAACAGAAGACTGGCATAGAATTCTTATTGGTTTCTACGCATCATATCCAAATATTCCAAGGAAAGAGATCCAGCCATGGAGGAAGTATTAGGACAAATTGTGGAAGTCAACTCTCCAACCTGTATGCTTGGATTTTATATTATGGCAGATTCAAGATTTTTCCGTTTCTCTAGTCCCCAAAGCCATCAGTGGTGATAATTATGTTTAATCCCCAAAGCCATCAATAGCGATAATTGGAGGCACGAGCTAACAAACCCTTTGTACTAGAGCGGAAAAAATATGTAATTTAGTTAAGCATCTTCTAGACCAAGAAATGTTAGGTACTTCTGGCATTTTCCACAGACTTGTAACCCTATATATATTGCATCTTAAGACAATTCCGATGTAACTTCTGATTATTTTTAGCATAGTGAAACTCTACAGCAGCCATGGCTGTAATCCTCATTGGGTGAACCACATAAATAGCGTGTTGTGTTCTTGATCTCGATTCTCTCTAGCTGCTTTCGTCTCCTCATTGATCCTAGGTTTGCTATAACCCTAACAAGAAATGGGAGCCAAATACTAGGAAAACATTCTATGGTGTTGTCTCAAAACTGCATTGCAATAAGATGACGTTTTTATGGGTTAAGCACAAATTCAGTAAGGCGAATACTCTCTCCATCCCAACCTTTTGTTCGCGTTACTTAGATGTCACAAAATAGTTTCCATTTCAAAAAATCAAGGTACTTAATTGTATACTTGTGTAATATTATCTTTTTTACACAAGTGTAAATGCCTCTAGCAGTGGTATAGAGGGGTAGAATATTTATACTCTTGTATTTGAGTGAAAATGATAAATACGTGTCTGCTTAAGAAGTTGGATTTCCCTAGGTGGACAAGAGGTATGGGACAAGAAAGTAATTAAGTGTCATCTTTAACAGACACTATTTATGGGACAGAGGTGGTAAATTTTAATGTCATCTTTAATAGACAGTTTTTGGACCACTAAGGCTTTCAGTTTTAAGAGAGAGAACAAAAGAGTATGATAGATTATTTAAATAAAATGAAAGACTCAACCATCAACTCCCTTGATCTTCTATTTCCTGCAAACCCATGCATTTGACAACTAAAACCTATTTCAGCAAAAAGATATACAATTTTTTACACCGCTACACTTCTACAGGATATGTTTATAAATCAAATGGTTGAACTATCAGTAATTTTTCCAGTCAACAGAAGATTTCAATAAATCTGAATCAATCGTGTCATCAAATGCCTCACGAGCTTTCTAATAATGCCTGTGAAATGTAACATCCACGTCATTATTACAGTGACTGTAGAAATAAGAAAAGAAAAGAGAAGAAGAAAAGAAAAGAGAAGTTGCATGCTAATTGATCTGAGGTTTCAGTGAGCTTGACCAATGAGGGTTGGCTAGGTCCGTAGGCCCAACTCATTAAGGTGTCAACTTTATAAATATCTAAATATGCACAGAACTTTGTGCATTATGTAACATATAACCCAATTAATATCAGAATTGTTTGCAAGCACATCAGCTGCATGCACACACATACAAACAGAATTCTAAAATTTTGCAATAGTTTGGTATCAACCCTCCCAAGTTAGTGTCATTCAAATTCTTGGTATATATACCTAGAGCACTATCTAGTCAATGCCATAAAAGAGGATAAAATAAGTATACCTTCAGCAATTGTAGTTGCCAAGCATATACTGAACAGCAATCCTGCTCTGGATGTAGGGGAAACAACAAGTGGAAAGAAACCAGAAGCTGGTCTCCCATCACCTTGTCCAGTGTGAGTGAATCCATCTTGAAGATCCAACCAAGCATCATATATGGTCAGTAAGGCCTTCACTTGAGAGTGCAGTATTACCTGGAAGAAGTATGGTAAGATGAAGTTATTATACATAGATGATGTAAGATGAAGTTATTATACATAGATGATATATTAATAGGTGATAATACAGATCTAACATGAATGGAACTTATAAAGGCGAGCTTTTTAATTCCATTAAATAAAAGAAAATAGGGTACCCTCACTAAACTATGTGGCCAAACAAAGGAAACTAAAGAAAAATCCTACCTCTGGGGACGGCAACTTCAAGCTTTGCAAGGGCTCCAGAGGAAATCATTTCCAAACCCTCCTAACTGGTTCATAATGGCCAAGTTCAAATTACTTACTACTTCCAATAGATTTATGCTCCATTTGTTTTGATGTAAAAAATAATTTACACTAGTAATTCAAACAATACTTTTTTACAATAATAGTTTTTTTTTTCATTTTATTAGTTTAAATTTTTAAAAAAATTTAGACGAAATTTTGCAGTAGCAAAATAAAAGTACATATACATTCAGAACTCCTACAATTTAATTTGGCTCAATTCAATGAGTCACGAACACTAAGCTGGGTGTTGATTTGTTAGGTCAAACCCATCGGCGTCAACCTAGTACACTCCCTACAATTTGGCAACAAAAAAACAAAGAAGAGAAAGTTACTACTTGTGAAATGTGGGTTCTGCTATCTCGGGTCTCCGTTGAGATTGAACAGTGAGCTATGGCACATATATTTTGAATTTTTGATAATTGTGGCAACATAATTGAGGGCATCACCAATCTTTGATAGCTAATGATGGCCGACAGAGTCTGGCAAATGATCCACCATCATCAAAGGGGAAGAGGCTAATCCTCAATGATTTCACATCAGATCCCCACCCCACCCTCTGTCACCCTCTTGGTCAGTGACTTTAGAGTCAATCATGGCAATAGATCACCAATTTGAATTTGGTAAGTCAATTCCGGCTCTGTACTGTAAAACCCTTGTTAGGCCAAAGGTTTTATCATGTCGATTTTGATGATAACATAGATTACCAAGGAATATACTAAGTTTTTTTTAGCCTTTCTTTTTCCCTCAATTCATACCTCGAGTTATATTAATTTCTTACAAAACTAAATCAACAAGAAAAACTCAGTTTAAATAATGATCTGGAGATTAATATTGCATATTAAGGAATTGTGTTTTTACCATCTTTGAAAGTGTAAAAGATGAGAATTTCAAGTTTAAAGGAGCGTCATGACTCTGGATAATAAGGCATGTATGTTGTTGTGCCAGACTAGTAGATCCAGATTGGATCAAAAAACATGTACCCACTATTTCAGATTTTGTGTATCCGGATAACTAATACCACATTATATATAATTCCCTCTCCCCTCCTGTCTATCTTCTTTTCTTATCTACCCGTCAAAAACACTTCTCCGACTCTTATCCCATGCTTTATTCAACTTTAACCAAACACGATAAAATACCACGTTATAAATAAATCACATTTACTATTCCATGCTATTAAAAATTACATGTGGGACCTACATATTAATTAACATTACCATCCCCCCTAATATAATCTTACACATCAAATATGGCCTTAGTGTCGACACCATAAAACAAAAGAAGCGATGAACTAGAGAATTATCCCGATTGTTATCACCTGATGGTAGAAAATCTCTTGGTCCAAATAGAGTGTCAGCACTTCATAGTGAAGTGCCAACATGACACCTTAAACAGAAGGTTTTGAGGGAGTCAAAGTGTTGGCACCTTGGAAGCCTAGTGTCGACACCTTCACTTAGAATTCGTAATCTCTCTAGCACAAGCCAAAATGTTGGCATTTTGTCACAAAGTGTTGACACCTTCGATGGAATTTGAAAAACATGTGTATGGATTTGAAATTCCAACATTCATAAGTGCATTAAATGCACCCTCCTAACTATCTCAAACAGTAACAATCTCTCAAGGCTATAAATGCAACCCTCAAGGTTCAAGATCTTCATGACGGTGATAACAAAGAAGAAGAAAAAGGACAATTATTATTATTATTAACAAAAGGCATAACAACGAAAGAGGAATTACATAATATAAATAAATGAATCCGAAATCCTAATTAGTCTTAATGATTAAACTACCCTTTGGCAAATAAACTAACCCAAAAAATACACGTTCACACCCCCCGCCCCCTCTCCTCAAACTCATGATGTGAGAGAAGTGAGCATTAAGAGTTTGTCAAGAAAAAACCGAAAACAAGCCAAATAATGAGTCTTGGTAAAGCAATCGACAAACTGCAACGATGAGGCGACAAAAGGAAGATCAATAGTACCAAGTTAAAGATACTGACGAACAAAGGGACAATCAATCTTTATATGTTGTGTACGCTCATGAAAAACATAGTTATGAGCTATGTGGATAGCGCTCTTGTTATCACAGTAGAGAGAAGTAGGAGATGGGAGCGAAACACCCAACTCAGAGAGAAGGCATCAAAGCCAAACAATCTCAGTCACTTGAGCCATGACATGATATTCACCTTCAACAATAGAACAAGTAATGACAGACTGTTTTTTGCTCTTCTAGGAAATTAGGAAATCACCAAGAAATACACAAAAGCTAATAGTAGACTTGCGAAATGACACATCGCTACCCAAATGAGCATCAACATAAAAGCCCAAAGAGTCAAAGATGAAGACAAGAATAAGCTTTGAAAGATAGTACCACGAATATAACACAAGATGCGAAGCAAAGCTGCCCAACAAGTGGAGTGAGGAGCAAAAAGAAATTGACTCACTATATGAACGGTATACGCAATATCAAGACGAGTCATGATAGACTAAATACCCAATCAACTCTCGATAGACAGTGGGATTCTCAAAAAGAACGCCATCAGAAAAAGAGAACTTAGCATGTAACTCAATGGAAATATCTGCAACCTTATCATCAGTGAGGCAAGCATAGTGGATCACTTTATTTGCATATTTTGATTGAGATAAGAGATAACCCTTAGAAAAAAAAAACAACTTCCATACTAAGAAAGTAGCACATAAGACCTAAATCTTTCAATCTCAAATGTACGAATCAATTGTTGTTTCACTTCAAAGATAATAGTAAAATCAGAGCTAGTGATGATCATGTCATCCACATATAATAAAAAAAAACCATCCCAACAAGAGTGTGACAGAGAAAAAAAGAAGAATCATGAAGACTAAGATTGAAACCAATTTAGACAATAGTGGACTGAAAACGGTCATACCAGGCGTGAGGGGACTGCTTCAAATCATAAAGGTCATGACAAAGAAGACACACAAAACCAGGAGGATGCAGAAGGCCTGGAGGAGGATGCAGAAGGCCTGGAGGAGGATACATATAAACTTCCTCACTAAAATGCTCATTGAGTAAAGCATTCTTGACATCCAGCTGAAATAGAGGCCACTGACAAATTGTAGCAATAGAAATTAGGGTACAAATTATAGTCATCTTGACCACAGGTGTAAACGTTTTCTCATAATCAATCCCATACTATTGAGAAAAATCCTTTGAAACTAATTTGGCCCTATAGTACTCCAGAGAACCATCAGAACGAGTTTTAACTTTGTAAACTCATTTCCAGCTAATCCAGTTTTTACCAGCAGGCAAAAGAACCAAATCCTAAATACAAGTCTTCTAAAAAGTAGCAAATTCTTCTTGCATAGCATTGACCCAGTTTGGATCAGTACAAGCTTCTTTGTACAAGTGAGGCTTAAAATAGGTATAAATAGTAAATAAAAAGGAACAATAAGAAAACGAAAAATATGTGTTAGAAAAATTAAGTTTTATAGGCGGAGTATGAGCACGCAAAGAATAACGCCGTTCAGGTGGACAAGGATCCACATAAGTATAGGGAGCTGAGTCGAAGCT
>JAOTRH010000025.1:3638306-3658554 GCA_034768845.1 Heliamphora exappendiculata
GTGGTGGGAAAGAGGCTTCCTCCGAAAATAAACTGACAGAAAAGATGAAATAGCAGAAGGACGAGACATAGAAGGGAGTTCAAAAACATCAAGAGTAGTAGAAAACTCCTTGGAAGGCACATCATCCGAAAATGGATCAATATGAATTAAATTCTCTTTGGGAACTGGGGCATATTTGGAAGGGAGAGTAAAGTACGAGAGTCTCTCAAGAAACACAACATGGCAGGAGACATAAAGCCGTTTAAATGTAAGATCATAACACTGATACACTTTTTGTTGAATACCATAACCCAAAAAGACAGAGTTGCGCGAGCGCTAAGTTTAGTGCGCTCCTGTTTGGAAGGAAGGACAAAAAAAACACAACCGAAGACACGTAACGAGTAATAAGGAGTTTGACCAAACAGCTTTCATAAGGAGAGAGGCCAAAAAGAAGCTGTGTGAGCATGCAATTAAGAAGATACATGACAGTAAGTACGGCTTCTCCGCAAAATATTGGCAGGGACAACGAAGGAAAGAAGAAAGGAGCGAGCAGTGTCAAGGATGGTAAACTGACAAACAACCGTGGCACATAAAATGCATAAGGAATAGACAAAAAGAAAGATGAGAATGGGAAAACAGAGCCAACAGAAACAACGTGCATAGAAGCGACATTCGCAGTAGAAATAATGAGAGAGAAGAGTGAGAAATACAATGACTGAGACGAGATAAATCAAATGTCATATGATGAGAAGAATCGAAATCAAATATCTAAATTGTGGGTGAAATACCACTAAAATAAGAGCCATGCAAACCTGAAGAGAAAGTGTTCATGGCAGACGCATGAGGTTGGAGTTCAAGAGAGTCATGCATGATCTCAAACTGCTCAAACATATACTACAACTCTCAGATTGAATCAAAAGCTCATGACACTAGTTAAAATACTACAGCTCTTGTCAAAAAATATGTGAAGAATCCTACCAAGAGAATTTTTAATAGCATCACCAAAGTTGAAGAGATACTAAAAAAAACTATCTCATGTAAAGAATATAACTATGTATCAAGCACCATAAGAACCAAACAGAGAAAATACTATAACCAAATGCATTATATTTTGTCAACTGAAATACCAAATCCAGATGCAAAGAAGTCATCAACTGGCTGCGAAGGATATCACCGACCAGTTGCGAAGAGAGAGAAGATCATAAGTCAGGGTTGTGATGAGGAGGCTAGGGTTTAATAGATGAGGATCCGTATGTGTGAAATCGGTAGAAGACCAAAGAGAACCCGAGATGAGGGCTGACAAGAGAGTCACGAAGTTAGACGGAGGGCCGACGCAGTCACTCAAGTCGTCAGAGTCGGACGAGGGCTCGATGAGGCCGTTAGTGGAAGACAGAGGCTTGACGGAGTGCAATATAGAAAAAACGGGTTGGGCCAGGTCACTATAAGATGTGTCAGGACCCAAATCTGGTTGCTGACTGGTCAGCGGTGGTTGATAAATGTCGAAGAAGTTCTTGGTGGTCGTTAGATCAGGAAGGAGGGTCGGCGATCGGTGTTGATGGTTGTAGAGCTCGTTGTGGTTGCCGAACCAAAGAGAAAAAGGGTTGCAAAGCTCATCGTGAGTCAGCAAACCTCGGGGAAAGTTCGTCGGACCTCGGGGAAGGTTCGCCGGTGAATGGTGGGCTAGGGTTTTGCAGAGATGATGCAAACGAAACAAGGGTTTTCCAAAGATGTCGCAAGCGATGCTAGGGTTCCGTCACTGGTCGATCAACAATGCTAGTGTTTCAGGCTTCTGGTGATTCTAGGGTACTAGTGGTGACTTTAATACCATGATAACAAAAAAGAAGAAGACGAAGAAGGACAATTATTATTGCTATTAACAAAAGACTTAACAACTAAAGAAGAATTACATAATATAAAAAAACAAAGTCTAAGTAAGTAGTCTAAATGACTAAACTACCCTTTAGCTAACAAACAAATAACAAAATAACCCAAAAAACACACTTCACAAAAGGAAGAGTTAAAAGGCATTAATTTCAAAGATCCAAAGAGATTTCTTCAATTTTTGAGCTTTAGAACGATTAATTGAGCTTATAAGTGTTTGTATTCATTGTCAAAAGAATTTCTCTCATATATTGTGCTCACTAACTCTCCAATCATTTGATTAGATCTTGAGATTTTGGTAAGAAAACTCAAGTTGTAAAAGATCTAGCAAGCATTCCAGAAGCTTGCTTATTGTAAACGCTATTTGAAAATGGTGAACTCAAGGGGAAGCCTTGGATTGAGCCAAACCACTATAAAAATCTGTTCTGTTTTCCATTATTTCTCTTGCTCTTATTCTCTTGATTTTAGGTTCTCAATTTATTTTGGTATCAAATTCTTACTTTGCATTATTTGATCGAGTGTCGATTACTTATTGTGCATTTAGGTTAATATCTCATTTTGACTTTTTATTGAGTTTTAAAGAATCCTTTTACCTGGAAACAATTTTCCAGACTTCTACGGAACCAAAGTGTAGAAAATGCAAAAAGAAATTCAGGAAAATATATTATGCCAAAATAAATGGAGTGTTAGCCTCAAAATGGTGGTTCATAATGACCCGGTTCAATCTACTCACACCAGCAAGGATTTAGGATACCCCAGCCCAATATGCAAGCCTTAATTAGAGTTTAATCAGCAAGTCATGCGAAGCATGTAGTCCTACGACAGTCCTGATGCCCCCCACACTCAACCCCATGCCACCATTCCTTCCCCCAGCCCCCACTAACAACAACAACCAAAAAAAAAAAAAAAAAGAAGATAAAATCTTATTATCACGGCATGTTCAAAGGCAAGGTATGCAAGAAAGTAGAGAATACTACCTGAAGAAGTAAAGTACCATCATTGCATTTATCTGCAATGCGTGTACTCACGTGGAAAGGGTCAGTGAAATGCACAGCTAAGGTCCTGTAAATCAATTCCAAGTACTTCAAATGAAATTTGGGGCCGACAATTAATCTACAAAAACTGCATTTAAACCTGAAACAAAAAGAAATATAACAGCAGTACTTTTCGAATATTTGATTATGCGATACTCCAAACTCAAGTTTCAGAGCTATTGTCCTCAATCCATCTACAATACTCTGACGTGGGGGAATAGCTGCTCATAGAAGAAATATAGCATGTTCATTTTAGCACGAACACAGAAATTTTAGAAGCATATGGAAACCACAAGGTGTCTTTAGCATTCTTTTAACCTGCATTTGTTCCTCTGGCAAGGGTTTCACTGATAGCACACACTGGAATCCACAGGACAGAAGTTATATCGCTAGCCCACCCTGGCAACTCTATTTTGCCATCCTGAAGAGTTAATTGCTTAAACACTTCAGTAACAGTAGAACCATTGTTTCTAGCATCATCTGAGTAATCCAACTTGGCTGGGTTTTCTGAAACATCAGCACGCCTCTCCATTTCAATGGCCTGAGACTCTTCAATTCTCAAACCAGGACCAGTGTCAATATGCAAGATGGCACCCTTAAGGGAGTAGTTAATTGGCTTAACAATTATTCCAACCCATTGAGGTTCATTAATTAGCAAAGCAGATGAAACGGCTGCAGCAAGATCAACAAGAGACCTTGGTTTAAACACCTAAGAAAGGATATGCACTGTTAGATTGTTAATGAATCATCAATTGGTCCCTAGATGCAAACAATTACTAGATACATTTAATGGGTGGCCATACAAGAAAAAGTTACAATCTAAAATGCAATGGTAGGATGATTACTCATCATCATCTTCATCATTAAAAGCACCATTACGATTTTCCATTAAAAAATAGGAAAAATACCTTTAAGATGGGTTTCGTTGGCTTCTCGTAACTCATAAAATCATCACTGTCTGCAGGCCCACCTTTAGAAAAACTATGGGATCTAAATCTCAAATGACCAATCTGCCCAGTAAGAACCCCCAAGACATATGAACCTGGTTTCTGCGGGGGAAGGGAAAGGGTGATTGTATTTCTGCCAGGCTTTAGTATGGTAGCCGCAGAGCTCTTTATCGCCTAAAAATTATAACATAGATAGTCAAAATATTAGGTATGTGATCAGATGCATCCTACAAACCATGTATGGCACAAAATTAAACAATATAGTATCACTTTAAAAAGAGTACCTTAACACCTTCATCAGCATTATACGTAGCTATTAGGGTGAGACTAAGTGATTCAAGAGTTATATCATCAGGAAAGCCACTCCACACAGTCACGGATAGGGAACCAGGATCGCCATCACAAAGCTCCAATGGAGGCCCGGGATTACCAGAAAATGTTATCAACGAGGACACATCTAGGGGCACAGGGTGCTTCATCTCACTATGTGCAAGACGAACAACTTCTGACTGGAAAGCTTGGAGTTCCTTGGTTGAGAATAAGCCTTTATCTAGGGAGAGCAATCTCACACAAGATGATAAATAGCCAGCTTGATCATTCAGGATTTTCTGACACTCGGCTAGATTGGGAAGGACTTCAGCCAACAAATCTTGCCATCCTTCCCCAGCATAGAGAGCGCAAACCTTCTCATATGACTTTGCAGCAAGATCAAAATTCCCATGCTTATAGCAGACAGCTGCAATTTCACCGTCAAGGACAACTCCATGTCTTTTCCACCATGAACGATGATAATTGTCAGCAGCACCCTTTGATAGCTCCAGATATTTTTGCTGACAGGAATAAAAAATTCAGGATCGTGTAAAAATAAGATAATTGTCAGCAGCACCCTTTGATGGTTCCAGATATATTACTCACACGCAAAGACAACCAGACGGATAAAAAGATTCAGAATTTCAACCTATTTGAAAAACAGCATAGCAACCAGTACCGCATAAGGATCAGAAAATATGAGCAAAGCAATGGGAATTTCACATTTGCTTGGAGACTAAAATGGTGAAGAAGCTTGAACCAGAACAAGTGCTATATGCTAATCTGGGTCTATTCATGAAATATTACCTCCAAAAGGAATAGAGGATTTTAGTAATCATCCAAATATTTCACGGAATCTATTAAAGGGTGTGGACATAGTTAAAAAGAAAGTCATTAATTTAAAAAAAAAAAAAAAACAAGAAAAGAAAACAATTATGGTGGCTTACATTAAGCATGAGAATTTGTTAAGGCAGCATCTTGCAAATCGATAAACTATAAAAACCAAACAGCTTTTTCGTTTTTGTTTTCTCTTAGCAAAAACTTAAAATGGAGTCCGTTTTAATAGTACCTCAAACTCCTCTACAGATGACAGCGACTTCCAAAGGTTAGGATCAGAAATTGTATTGTGCAGAGCATGCTCGGCAGCAACATATATTTCTGCAAGTCTCATAGGTCGATCAATGGAGCTTTCAAAGTTTCCTGGTGAAGAATTAGTTCTTGTCATAGCAATCGTACGTACTTTAGCTGATGGGGACATCCTTGAAGATGTATCTGAACCTAAGCTGCCAGCATGTAATAACGGAATAAGTGCTCAAAGGTACTCAGAGCATATGAATATAAAAACACATGCACCAACCCCCCCCCCCCCACACACACACACAAATAAGATACAAATATTAGAGTTCACTTCTTGAACAATTAGAAAAGATGAAGTGTTATAAAAAACGAATGTGCTTGCTCCCAAAGCAATTTAAAGCAGCTAATTTAAGAAAAACTGTGGAACTGACTGAATATCATATATTGTTATATTGCATTCAATGATTAAAGTTCAATTACCCATCAACAAAACCTGAGCGACCATCAAATAATTCAAACGCATTCCCAGCAGAAAGAGAAGCCCTTCGGCGATTAGCTTCACGCAGAAGCACTGATGGTTCGAGAGGTAATGGCTTCCTCTGAATACCAAAGTGCTTAACCTTTGGTGTTGCTTGAAGAATCAGCTGCATGGATATAAGGAAAACATAAACTATTGTTCCATGGGAAATGAAATGAAATTAGGATCAATAACAACTGACAGTGCTGATGATGATAATTTTGAGAATGATTACTTTGAATGCATAGATGATGTGGGGTCAGGGCTCATTTGTTAATTTTTCCATCCATTTCCACTATTTTTTCTATTTTTCCCTATTTTAGTTTTTCAACAAATTAATTTGAGTCTCGGGAAAAGTGACCACAGAAGATATAGAAGATATAGTCTATTTTAGTAAACAAATTTACCTTAACCATATTAGCCCAGGGCAAATAGCATGAATTATCAAAAGCAGAAAACATTTGACAACCTGGTCACTCCAGATATCATCTAATATCCATATTGGGTGACAAATGCGAAGAATTGAACCTTGCAATGATGAAATAGTTTATCCCACACAATTGATCAATTATTTCCTCCAAGGATCAATGAAGCTCCTCATAACACATAATTGCAAGAACAAATTGTGACTAACAAGATTAAAAATAGAATATGTTTTCCAGAGGATCTTTCAGTTCTGGTCAATTAAAATGGGACACTTTGTTAGAATATTGGGGCTACAATGCAGGCGAGACATCTTTTGAGTTACAAATCATATTAGCTTTCTTCCTCGTTATTAAGATTAATGTAAAGATAGAGAAATAGAAGAAAAAGCTAGAGAGAGAATTACTGTGACGATAAATGAGAGAGCTACAATTTGGGTTACTCCCTTACCACTGTTATTTATATAATAAGACCAAAGTACAATAATAGCCCTAACTTAATATACCCTCTCAAGTTGATGCATAGATATTTCTCATATCCAATTTGCACACAATGAGATGAAATACTTCATTACAAAGCCCTTTCGCAAAAATGTCTGCTAACTAATCTTCGAATTTCACAAATGGCATGCAAATTGAACCATGGCACAGTTTTTCTATAATGAAATGTTTATCAATCTTAATATGCTTCGTTTTGTCATATTACACCGGGCTATGAACAATATTGGTGGCAGCCTTGTTGCCATCGATACAACTTCATAGGTTGTTTGTCCTCAATCCTCAAATCCTTTAATAGTGATTAGAGACATACAAGTTCGCAAATGCCATTTATCATAGCCCTATTCTCAGCCGATGCACTTGATCTAACTACCACTGTCAGCTTTTGACTTCATAAGTAACCACATTTTCTCCTACAAACTTACAATAACCCAATATAGACCATCTATGATCAACTAAACCAGCCCAGTCCACATCAGTGAATTCTTCTAGTTTTAGGTGACCATGATTAGAGAACAGAATTCTTTTCTCAGGAACAGACTTAAAATATCTCAAAATACGAAAAATAGCATCAAGATATACACTACGGGAGTTATGCATAAACTGACTAACAACTCCCACAATATACGCAATATGAGGTCTAGTCTGAGATAAATATATTAGTCTTCCCACGAGCCATTAAAATCCTTCCTTGTTGATAGGTTCTCCATCACCACTACCGAGATAATGATTAGCCTCAATAGGCAAATCTGCTAAGCGACAACCAACATCCATGTTTTCTCTAAGAGGTCAAGAATATATTTTCGTTAAAAAATAAAGATGCCCTTATCTGATCTAGCCACCTCAATCCCAAGAAAATATTATAACGTTCTCAGATCTTTCATCTTAAACTATTTAGCTAGACTTGCCTTGAGACGAGACACCTCCACTGTATCATTGTTTATCACAACTATGCCATCAACATATACAATAAGGATTGCGATATTACTATTATCTTACTTGATAAATATATTATACTTGCATGACTATGCCGGTACCCAAATCTTAACATAGCCTTACAGAATCTGTCAAACCAGATTTTAGGAGACTGTTTTAGCTCATATAGAGTCTTGTTCAATTTACACATCTTCCCTTCAGTTTCACTGGATGAAAAACCTGGTAGTACATCTATATACATCTCTTCCTCCAAGTACTCATGGAGAAATACATTTTTCACGTCCAACTATTGGAGAGGCTAACCCATATTAGCAGCACAAGACAAGAACACCCAAACTGAATTCATTTTAAGTCTCCTGATAGTTGATACCATAAGTCTAGACAAAACCCTTAAGCAACTAGCCTGGCCTTTAATTTCTCAACTAACCCATCTGCCTTGTATTTTACTACAAAAATTCATTTGTACCCAACTGATTTCTTCCATTTTGGAAGAGAGACTAACCCCCATGTGTCAGTCTTTTCCAGAGTGGTCATCTTCTCAATTATAGCCTTTTTCCACTTAAAATTGCGCAATAGCTTCCTTCCAACCCTACAGGGTTGATATAGGGGACAAAGGAGAAACAAAAGCACGATATGGGAGTGATAATGAGTCATATGAGACAAAATTTGAAATTGGATATTGAGTACATGTTCTAACACCTTTTCTAAGGGCAATTGGTAAGTCTCGAGTATCAATAGTAACAACGAAGGACTCATTACTCGATGGATCAGTGGAAGAAATTGAAACCGAGGACGGAGATAACATCTAGAATGTGGTAATGGCACACGAGCAGACTGATCCTTCTGACGTCAAGAATAAGTATGCAGGTAAGTGATATCTAATCGTTCCGCAACATCTTGCTTTGATTTTCTTTCACCTGACTCTTCATTATTCCCTTAAGTAGGAAAAAGATCTCTCTACGTAAAATTAGAAAAGCTATTCCTTGAGGCTCCTGATTATGCTAAATATGTGTATCTGATAGCGACATCTCTTCTAATCTATATGTCTCTCCTAGAAAAGATGTCTCAGAGGAATAGAAAAAGAACTCTATCTCCCAAAAAGAAACATTCATACTAATAAATACCTTGCGAATGGTAGGAGCATAACATTTATAACTTTTTTGGATAGCAAAGTAGTCAATGAAGATACATTTTACAATCTTATAATCTAATTTTTCACCCGAGTGGTAAGGTGCATGAACAAAACAAGTACAACCAAAAATCCGAAGCAGAAGAGAAAAGACAGATAGAGACTCAGGAAGAAGTTTCAAAGGAATTTTGAACTGAAAGACATTAGAGGGCAGCCGATTAATAAGATAGGCAGCTGTAAGGATGCTAGAAAGACTTGGGAACATGCATAGTTAGGAGAAAAGAACGGGCAACTTCAAAAAGATGATTTTTGCATTCAACAGCTCTATTTTGTTCAAGGTGCGTACACAACTCGTCTGGAAAAGAATATCATTATCCTCTAGATCGGCACACAAGCCACCATTAAGATACTCAGTCCCATTATCAGTATGAAAAATCTTGATGTTGGCATCAAACTAGCAACGCGGCACCATTTTATGAAAATTTTTGAAAACACAAAAAGACTTCACTCTTAGTACAAAGTAAATATACCAAAGTGACACGGGAATAACAGTCAATAAAAGTCACAAATCACTCATAATCAGAAATAGAAATAATGGATAAAGGGCCTGAAACATCAGAATGAATAATCATAAACGAAAAAATACTGCGTTTATTAACTAAAAGATAAACAGACCGTTTATACTTTGCAAGTTCACAAGCCTCACACAAAAAAAGTATTTCTAGAACAATGTTTAACTAAAGAAAGAAAAAGTCTCTCCAAAAACCCCAAAAGAAGAATGACCCAAACGCCGATACCACTAATGTAACTGCAAAAGTACAGAGCCGGTATCAACATTGAGAGCCTAGCCAAATGGTGAAGGTGGAAGAGAACAGCAAGACGAGACATCCAATAAGTACAATCCACCATGCGCATGATCACTGCCAGTCGTTCTTCTCGTTACCAATTCCCGAAACATGCAATGAATGGGAAAAAAGTAACGGAATAGTTTAATGAACGTGTAAGACGACAAACATATGAGGGTAGTAAAAAAATGGGAACATAAAGAACAGAGAGAGAGAGAGCTCGAAGAAGAGCAGTTGATAGAACTTTAGCCAAATACAGAGGATAAAGACCCATTGGCTATTTGGATCTTATCTTTGCCAGAACAAGTAAAGTAAGAGAAAAACAAAGTGGAAGAGCCAACCATATGATCAATGGCACCAGAGCCAATGATCCAAGGAATATGAGGGGCAGCAGCACTAAGTGCGATAGGAGAAATACTTGAGTGGGCAAAGTTGAATGATAAAATGGAGGCTGTAGAAGAAGTGATGTCAACACGAGCCATCAGACGCCTGAGAGTAGTCAACTCAGTCTCAAAAAGGGGGGACAATCTCACCAGATGGGTTGGTAAAAGTCTCAGAAAGATGAGCTTAGGAGCATATAGAACCACTACGTCTGCCACCACGACCACCACCACGTCCCTGAGTGCGACAGCCATATAACTTCCAGTAGTGGTCGATAGTATGACAAGGTTTATCACAATGCTCACAACGTAACTAATCACGAACTACTGATCCACTCTTCTCCCTAGATTTAGAATGGCTAGGCTGACCTATCCGTGTGAAAGGCGTGACAGTTAACACAGAACACTCCTGAATAAAAAGAGGCACCATAGCATGACGCTGACTCTCCTCTTACTGAACATGAGCATATGTCTGCCTCAATGTAGGAAACAGATCTCGACCCGAAATCTGAAAACGAATTAGATCATACTCAACAGTTAGGCCGGCAAGGAAATCATATAAACCCGCTCTCTTTCCACCATCTTCTAAAGACAGCGGCATCAGTAGTATAAATAGCCTGAAAGTCCTGATAATAATCAATCTCATTCTACAAACTAGTCAACTTATCGTAATATTGGGCTAGAAACTGGTCTTTTTAATCTAATCCACGGAGCTTCTTTCGCAATTCATAGAGTCGAGCTTTGCCAGTTTAAGTGTAAGCCTGAGCACTAATAGACCAAATCTTATGGACAGTATCCAGAAGAAAAAGAAAGCTACGACTAATACAAGGCTACATATAAAGTAGTAACCATGACATGACAAGAGTATTTTTCTCTATCCACCGTATGCGAGAAGACCCTACAACTATTGGTTGTTTTGTTTCACCAGTGATATATCCAGATACGTCGCGAGCAGCAGTGGCTAAACTACAGGAACGAGAGTAAATCAAATAATTACCACCATCTAACTTAACAGGGCTAATATGAAGCGACGAACTGTTAGTAGGAGTCCAAAAACGATTCAACCATGTGTCCTCATGACCACCAGATAGCTTTCCAGCATCAGATATGACCATGGAGAACCACGAACAAGTAGTAAGAGATCAAAGGAAGCAATTCATTCTGCAACTGACACGAATCAAAGTTGAACTGAACCACGAGAGAGCCAATAATACTCAGAATATACAAATCAACTCATACTAGATCACGGGAGCCAAAAAGAGCCAAAGATGTTGCTACAAACCCTAGCCGCCACTAGAAAATCCACAAAAACACAAAACAAACCCTAGTTGCGACTTGTGAGAGCCCGCAAACAACCAAAAAGCTACAAACAAGGCTAGATGGGTACTATAGAGCTTGATTCGAAACTGATCGAAGCCCAAACATAGGCGGAAAACCCTAGCCACGACCTGGAGAGCTTGAAAATTTTGAAGAAACCCTAGTTGAGCACCAAAAACACTAAGGATCAATAATAAGGCTGAGTCAACCCCTTTAGAACCCTAATCGGCACCCATGAAAGCAAGAGACACAATCGGTTGAAGCAATAACACTCACAATTGTGGCTTGTGAAGAAGAAGACCAAAAAGGGCACCAAAAATGAAAAAAAAAACTTAAGAAAAATAGCAAACAATCCAAAAAAAGGAAGAAAATCATCTCTCGTCTTGTAGACCAGTCGATCATCCGGGAGAGTTTTTTTTTTCTTTTTTTTTTACAGTGACAAGATCAAAAAAGAAAAAAGAAATAAAAAAGGAGGAGAAAAGAATGACTAAATCTTTTTCACACAAGATCATACTTTGATGACATGTTAAGACTACTGTAGAGATAGAGAAATAGAAGAGAAAGCTAGAGAGAATTATTGTGGCAGTGAATGAGAGAACTAAAATTTGGGTTAACTCTCTTACCACTGTTATTTATATAATAAGACTAAAGTACAATAATACCCTTAACTTAACACTCAAATTTAGTTTATATTATCTAACGTTAGTTAAGATTCATTATAAACAACCAGCATGCCAGGTGAATTCATAACAAAAGCAGCGAATATCACTTGAGGAACCCTGCAAATAACCGCTGCAATGTTGGTTTACTGAATTAATGCCAGTGCTCCTAGTTACAATCCTTCATACAATTACAAGAACTCACCTTTTCTTTCACAAACACCTCAGATGAAGCACCAGGCGGAACGGAAGGCCAAACTGCTGGCTTAGGCCAAGGTAGCATGCTGAGTTCCGCACTGCTCAAAAGAAAATTATATAATCACCCAGACAGGAAGTTGGAGGATCATGATGCAACGCCAAAGGAACTTGCTGGCAATGCTGACATTATTGCTTTCAATAGCATGAACAATCTAGAATATTCAAAGAAAAAGACTCAAATAGTATTGTCAGGGAAAAAGTTGTATTTCTACCTGTTGACAGGGCTTCTTTCTATATCTGAGCCATAACCAATTAAATATGCAAGTCTCATGAACTGCCACATGTGAGAGCACATTTCAATGAGCAGTAATTTCAGTACTAAACTTGTAGAAAGAAAAGTAAATTAATGCATGGAAATTCCTTCTCTAATGAGAAAATTGCATTAGGAGTCATAGAGGAAACATTGAGGAATGCACGAGGTATGAAACACAGCATCAGCATCTAGAAAGATGCCAGTAACTGAGAAACATGCCTGGACAAATATTGTTCTCTTCAACGTCAATTATAGGTTGAAACAACAGTGTTGATTGATTCTATTGACCAAGATAAATTGCATGCACAAAATAAAAGACATTACTCTAGTTATGAAGTTTGAAAGTCACTTGAAAGGCATAAGAATTTTACCTTAATCCGGCATAGTGAATAAAGATCACCCTGAAGGCGGTAAAACTCCTTTTCTATATCAGGTGCCACTCGTCCATCACAATAATTAGAAGCAGTTGTATTGATTAAAGCCAAGCAAGCAGTTATTACCCAAACTTCACGCATACAGAAGGGTAACATACTCTGGAAAGAACACCAAGAAAAGAAGTAAAATGGATCAGATTAAATTACCTTTCAACAGAAACTTAAAGAAGTACAAGTTACAGTAAGCAAAAATTGAGCAAACCCTCAAATACCTCATGCACTGACAATGCCTTTGAAAAGCCGATTATAAATGAATAACCCCGTGATGCAACCTCAAAGGGACGACTAAGTTTAAATAATAGCTGCAAAGTGGAAATGTACAATTGAAACACAGTCCAAACATTTTAAACAGCAAAATAACAATTGTCAAATATGTGGGTAAAAGACAATGTTTAAAGCTTTGACAAACATAACGAGCACTGTAGAAAACACGGGGAAGGAATGGTCTAGTGAGGCAATGAGCATGGGAATTACAAATAAAATTTGACAATATTACAACTGTAGTAGGAGCTTCCTTCGAGATGCAGCAAGTACTACTTTTATAATTACTATGCTTCCAATTCAGGTTCAGAAAAAAATTGAAGGTTTGCAAAATAAAATAGATGAAGTGTAAAATACATTCCCACAAATTGTCATGTCAAACAGTTCTGATATAATCTCCCAAGTTTCAGATGATCACCACTTGGGAAACTCATTTCATAATGATAATACAATCCCAAAAAGTCCTTTTTGGTAAGCAATACCAATATTTTTTGGCTAGCATCTTATAAAAGCCATTTAAGAACCATAGTTTCATAACTGCCTCGAGAAATATAATATCAGCAAAGTATAATAGGTCTTTGGAAGGTGATTTCTAGACCTGTTTCAGCTGCTTTTACTTAAAACCTCTTTGAAGCAGCTAAAAGAATAATTTCAATCCCCTTTCCTACATATGGGATATCATGAAATGGAAAAGGTTAATTCTGCTTCCAGAACAGCTTGGCTGAAAAGGGACTTAAAAAAAGAGTCATTTTTTATTTTTCTTTTCTTTTTTGTTTCTTTTGCATTTACAAATAGAAAGGAATAATAAATTTTTAAAGATCTGTAGAATTTCCATTGTCACTGCTTCATTGTTCACTGCAGTAAAGTCTGATAGCCACTTAATAAGTGTGGGTATGAGAATATATCTGTGCCATGTGGCACCTCAGGATTCACTTCTCACCTATGAGGTCCCCACCTCGTCCGTGCTTGCCTCCGTTTAAGGAGCTTTCACGGCTCAGCTTCATACTTATCTAAGAGGCATCCCATTACACCTAGGCTGGAAACAAGGCCTAGGCACCTCCTCTCGGGACCAAAAGAGGCATAGCCTCCAAAGCATCTCTATTTGATCAGTCATAGAAAGAGAGAGAAAGACAGAGATAGAGAGAGGAACATTGACAAAGATGCCTAACATTTGGGAACTCATACCCCAATTGGTCTGCATATGATACGCCTCCCCATGCACGTACCTACCACCTGCAGTCCTATGACACAGACCCCAAAGTCTGAAGAAGCTGAGGCATTGTATCTGTCGAGCCAATGAGCAAAAACCGCCTATCTTAAGGTGACTCGACCTGCTCTCTGGCGCTCCGCCCATAAAGAGCTTACCTTAAACTCTTCCGAGGACCAATTAATCATCTCTCCATTGACACCCTATTTCTCTCTATAAGGCTGCGTGAGCTCACGCCCCCTCTAGCTCCGGCGGTCCCAGGCCACTGTGATCTTCCCAGACTCACTCCACTACTCGGGTCCATCCCAGATACTTACATCTACAATAAGATTACAGTGAAATGCCATCAATTTGGAATGAGTATTATTGTCTTATAGCAAGTATTATTGTCTTTTAGCATACATACAACTGTTAAGCATACTTGCAATTTTAACTTCCAAAGTATGATCAAATAATTCTTACAAATTCATTGAGTAGCATGTTAAGGCCTCTTACATATTTTGTTGAGCGTATTGCTTCATTTATAAAAGGATTTTCTTTTTAACACAAACAACTTAACACTGTGTTTCCACTGCTCTGTTCACAATGACTAGGGAAGGTTCAGAGAATTACATTTTAATTTTATTCTGGAAAGTGGTTAGTTAATTTAGAACAGTACAGAAGTCAATGACTTTAAACACTAATTTTTGTGTTTAGAATGTCTAGTTGATGAAGTTGGGCCGGGGAGGGCAGGAGAGACAGTGGTATGAAAATTATCTTAAACATAATACTACTTTGAAACCAGGGCAAAGATATCTAATTTAGCTCTTATCCAGTCCAATGAATATTGTTCTAAGTTCAGAAGGATGGCATCGAATGCCAATATAAGCTACAGTACAGTTAACATATCTATGATATTCTAAAGCACATACTAAGCGAGTTCAAGCAATGCATCCCAAGAACTATTGGGCTAGAAATTCAATTGTAAGCATCATTGACAAATCGAATAATTGTTAATAGGAAAAACCTGCATCCCATAAATTGCACATTATTGGAGCCTACATATAATTTTCACATTATTGGAGCATACATGTAATATAACTATAATTACCCGTGCCTAAAGGCACTTTAAACATAATTTAATAATAAAATTAATTTTAATAATAAATAATCTTTTAAATTTTCAAGGTAGATATTCAAAATATTTTCATTAAGCTTATAGTTAATTTAAAATAAAAGTAACGAAAAAGTTATATGTAAATTAGAAACAAATGTACAAAATCAACTATATTTCCTAAATGGTTGGTTTGCATATATATTAAAAATATATATTTAATTAAAGATAAAAAGAAATTTTGAATTTAAAATAAAAAGAATGAAAAAAGGTCGAATTTAAAATTAAAGAGTGTGAAAAAAGTTAAATTACAAATGAAGAGAGAGATGAAAGCTAGTTAATGAGAGAGAAAACAAAGAAGAGAGAGAGAGAGAGAGAGAGAGAGTGCCACATAGGACAAATGTCAACACCAAGAGTGTTGTGTTTTGCAATATAGATAACTTCTCCTAATGGAAAATAAAAAACCAAATCTTCTATTTGTAACTAAACTTCTATTGACAAAAACTAAGAAACCTCGTTTTCCATCATCTAGAGCCAATATAAGGTAACCACTACTCCTCAGTCTTGCACACCTTTGCTTGGCAGGCAAATAGATACTGTCTGAATTCAAATTCTCTAAATGAATCATCTTGAACAATCTGTGTTAATTGTTTGTTTCCAGGGTTTAGCAGTGCAGCTTGTTCATCTCCACGATCCATTCCTCCAAAGTCCCGCTGTTTCACTGTTATATTAACTGTATAACATGGAAAAAGCAAACCAGGAAAGAAAAGGTTAACAATCCACCATGGCTCAATCTACTTATAATATCAATTTTAACAGAACACTCGAAAAGGAATTTAATTTAATGAATCTACAGATGTAGAGCCAAATGAATGAGGAAACATAACATAAATGGATTTGATGAATATTATAAAAACATAGAGGTACAAAATTTGTGCACACTGTCATGACATCAAATTTGCAAGTCTACCTACGGATTTCAAGAAAGAGTGCTGAAGAAGTGTCCCATACTCCAAGGAAAGTGACAGAAATGTTTAGTACGGAAAGGAGAAACAATAAAGAATAAGATGAAAATAGCTTGGAAAAATGATATAAGGAGACCCTAAAGAAAGAATAAAGCAAACTTCATGTTGGAAAAATAAACAAAGGATGCTCATTCAACAAAACTTGATTCAACTACAAGGGATTCACTATACAGCCACCTAGTCATTCATTGCCTTCCTACAATATGTCTCAGAAGACTTTCTAATAATATTGATATGAAATAAAAGAATTGTATCAAAATGATAAAGCATAAGCCAAGGAGACTGAATTCCAAAATATTGTTGCTCCGGAACATTGGACCCATTTGTATTTTAATTTTAATTATTTAATAATTATTTTTATTTGGATTATCTTTTAATTAAGATTTTATTTTGTTTCCTTTTAGTTTCAGATTGTAGTTTATCTTTTAGTTAAGAGTTTTATTTTTATTTCCTTTCCATTTAGAATTTTAGTTTCTTTTTAAAATTAGAATTTTAGACCTATAAATAAGAGGTCCTCTTAGTGTATTATTGAAAGTTGTTTAATGAAAAGTTGATTGTGGCATTGTGTTAGCATTGTGACCCTTTTCCACTACCTCTTCTTCCATTTCTCATCCCTTCTCGTCCCTCCACATGTTGCATCATTTTGGTATCACAGCATAGGCTCGACATCCCATCTTTATTTCTCTTGTTCTCTATTTCTCTTTCCCTTCATTGCCTTCTCCCAACACCCATTAAACACGTTCCAGGCCCGAACAACGTTGTTCACTCAAACCCTATTCATAAAAAAATTTTTAAAAAATAAATAAATAAAACTTCCATTACAACTTCATCACCGTAACTTCTTTGCCACCCATTCATCTCCATCCATCACCGCTGCCATCGTCGATTGGCATCACCACCACCCATAACCAGTGGTGCAGTCACCACCCGTTGACATCATCAACCGCAATTAGTCGCAGTTCTAGCATCATTGCTCATCGCCCCAAACCAGATTTACTCTGATTGCCATAGTTGATCGTCGCAAACCGAGCCGACCAATATTCGAGCTCCGATCTTCAAAATCTGCCTCAGAATTTCTGCACCACCCTCAACGGCCACCTGTAAGCTTTGTCGATTATTTTTCCCTCTCTCTCCTTTTTTTCTTTCTCTCCCTCCACGCCATCTCTGTAAATAGTGAGAGGGAACCCTAGCTCAATTCAAAAATTCTTTCCATTTCCCCGATTCAAGAACTTGCTCTTATCTTTTGAACCTGAAACACATAATATCTTAGCTGATCTCTTTAAACTCATGACCCGAACTGATCTCTTTAAACAAAGGCTAGCCCACTCTAGAGCATTTCTGCCCAAAACCTATTCTAACCCAAAACCCAATGCACATCTTTTTACCCGGGCTCCCAGCCCAAGCAAGAAAAAAAAAAAAGAAAAACCAACAGTCCGGAAAAAAACCACCATGCTGTCCAGCTGTGGGGAGAAAAAAACGTGTGAAAAAAAAAAAAAAGATATCCTTCATATTATGGTTCTTTTATTTAGCACCTCTCACAAACTCTTGATGGAGTGGAAACACAAATAATTATCATACCTTTCTTGGATACACCAATAAAGTTCGTAAGATTGTCATCGATAGAGAATATTCAATGAATGCGACATTTGTATTAGGCATCACAAGGACGAAATCTCAGCCTAAACCACACCTGCAACCCTATCAATGATTTTAAAGTAATAACACTCATCTTTCGGTCTTTCAAGGGTATTTGGTTCCTATTCAAGTGGATGAGTTTTGATGAAATGTGGTGTGATTTATGAAGCACGGACACGTCGGAATAGGTATCGTAGCCATGTCGTACACGCAGGACACACAGACAACCGGGAACACGCCAGGGCACGTGTCGGACACGCCATGTGGTGTGTCCTATTTTTTTTTAAAAAAAATTCAGCCAGACAGGTCGAGGGACATGCAGGGGATACGCGTGTCCAATTTTGGACACGCCTAAACACATCAAACCCAGTGATGAAATAAAAAACCTTAAGAACCTCAGTACACAGTTTGAAAAAATACTCAACCCCTCGTCTTCGCTACCCACCGTGACCTTCACCAGCGAGCTCAACGACCACTGATGACCTCAATCTCACCAGCGACAATCACCAGCGACCTTCAATCACCCTCTAAATAAGCACTCTCCTTTTCTTCCTTATATTTTTTCGCGGTTTCTCTCTCTATTTTTTTGTTCTAGTTGTCTCTCTTCTCCTCCCCTCTTTTTTATTTTCTAATTTTTGCTTCCTTCAAGTTTTTGAATCATTTGACGACAATGGCCTGTTTAGTTATTTCCTTTTTTTTTTCTTTAACATTTTAATTTTTACTTTACCTTTTTAGTCATTTTTGATCTTTTTCTTTACCCTTTTTCTCCATCTCTTTTTTCTAATTGTTTTCTTTACCTTTTGAGTTGTTTCTTTACCTTTTTTTGGAGGTTGCTTGTGAATGTTCTATTTATAAGCATGGAGTAAGTATATAAATAAAAATATATTTTTTGTCGTATTCCTACCATGTCCGTGTCCTGATATTTTTAAAATCGCCATGTCCCGTGTCCGTGCCTGTGTCTATGTCCATACCCGTGTCCATATCTGTACTTCACAGGGTGTGACGTCCTTCCCATGGATATTTCGCAGGTTATTACTTGGTTATCCATGAATTGATTAATTTAGTGACACCTATACTAGGAAAGATAACATTAATATATTCAATATAATGAAAAAAGTATTTTGTTGAAACCTGCAAAACAAGATTGGATGTCAACTCATTGGTCTCTCACTTCGATGCTTACTCTGCAGCACTGTCACATTTTGAAGCAAGACACATCTGAGTCTACTCCTTCTCAAAAATTGAATAATCCTATTCCTCTTTTATCCATTGATGAATAAGAAGTTTCTATACCAAAAATGGGTTCATCAAATGAAGAGTTTTTTGAACATAAGGATGAACTCCCTTTGTCCAATTCTATTGATTGTTCACCAACAAAAGACTCCATTAGGACAAAACAAATTGATTTTATTAGTGCTGAAAATTTTGATTTGGTGTTCAATCCATGTCTAATATGTAAATGTAAAGAGAGAATAATAGATTATTAAAAGGCTTAATCTCTCAATTGGAGGGGTCCAATATATATAACAATTACAAAGGTGTGTACAGCAAAACCGTAATGGGCCCTTATAGCTAACGGGCCTATCTATAAATATTATATACATACATCTAAGAATATCACTTACACTCCCCTCAAGCTGGAGCATAGATGTCAATCATGCATAACTTGTTACAAATATAATGAACTCGTGGACCCACTAATGACTTGGTAAAGATATTTGCAAGTTGTTATGTTGTCTTCACATGACCCAAGGATATAATACCCTTCTGACACTTTTCACGGACAAAATGACAGTTAACTTCAATATGCTTTGTCATCTCGTGAAATACTGGGTTATTAGCGATATGCATAGCTACCTGGCTATCACACCATAACCTTGTAGATTCCGTCATAGGCATGCCAATCTCTTCTAAGAGCCGTCGTGTCCACATAACCTCAGTAGTTGCCATTCCCATGGCTCGGTACTCAACTTCAGCACTTGACCTTACTACAACGTCCTATTTCTTGCTTCTCCAAGAAATCAGATTCCCTCAAAGAAATATAGAGTATCTTGAGGTTGATCGCTTATCACTAAGAGATCCCACCCAATCTGCATCCGAATATCCCTCCAGGTTGAGGTGTCCATGATTCTTGAAAACCAGTCCTTTACCA
>JAOTRH010000025.1:3658654-3674006 GCA_034768845.1 Heliamphora exappendiculata
TCGAGCATCTAATTTTGAAACGGAGGGTCGAGTGTCACGAACATAACATACACAACCAAAGACTCGAAGGGGAAGAGGAAAGAGACACCGATTAGGAAAAAGGACTGAGTGTGGGGTTTGGCCATAGAGAACAGTTGACGGTATCCGATTGATGAAGTAACATGCCGTAAGTATAGTTTCACTCCAGAAGTGCTTCGGTACCTTCATATGGAACATAATGGCACGAGTCACCTCGAGAAGGTGATGGTTCTTCCTTTCTGCAACACCATTCTGCTGTGGTATATCAGGGCAGGATGACTGATGAATGATACCGTGCTGTGTAAAAAATGTTGACAGCTGATTTGAAAAGTATTCTCCACCGTTGTCACTGTATAGGCATCAAATGGTAGTGTTAAATTGATTCTTCACTTCCGCATAAAATGTTGTAAAGAGTGAACATAATTCAGACCACTGCTTCATTAAATATAAAAGGGTAACTCTCGAATAATCATCCATAAAAGATACAAAATAACGAAAGCCCAATGTCAAAATCACAAGACACGGACCCCACACATCTGAATGAACAATCTTGAAAGGGGAACTAGCTCTTTTATTTATTCTCGGGTAATATGGCAATATAGCACACGTAGGTACTTTGCAAACTGACACGACTTGCAATGAAAAGGGGAAACAGACTTCAAATTGGGATACAAAACTCTAAGATTAGATACTGAGAGATGACCAAGACGGCAATGAACATCAAAATAAGACGTAGAGATGTTGGAGCAAACTACAGCGCCAGGAACCTCATCCAAGATGTAGACTCCTCCTTCCATGCGACCCATACCAATAGTCTTCATCGTCGCAAGATCCTAAAACACACAATAATCAAGATAAAATGAGATCGAGCATTGCAAATTCTGAGTAATCTTGCTAACAAACAATAAATTGAGAGGTGAGAGGGAGCAAAGTTGTAGAGTTCACTGAACCACGACCCTTAATCATAACAGATGATCCATTAGCCACAGTGACTGAAGTGGAGTTACCAAAGGGCTGATAAGAAGATAAAATACCTGCAGTACTAGTCATGTGATTGGACGCACCAGAGTCGATAACCCAGGTGGGAGTAGAAGTGGCAGCGAATGCTGCAAGGTTACCTGCCTGACCAAATGTGGCTGTGGGATGTGGTCGTGGATCAATCAGCTGAAACTGAGTAAAGTGTGCATATTCCTCATCCGTCATCCGTCATCTCCACAACCTTCTTCTCTAGTTGGTGGACTGTTATCGAGTCAATGGCAGCATTAGCAGCATAAGACGACCCAGATCCTACTCCGCCTTTTAACTTCCAGCAGTTCTTTTGAATATGACATGTAGCTCCACAGTGGTGACACACTCTCGTATCACGCCCACCATCAGGGCCATAACCACGACCACCACGCCTGCTTCCCCCTCGCCCACGACCGCTAGTAGTAGTCACGAGAGCAGATTTATCAGATGTGTCAAATGATGGAGCTCGGGTGATGTTCTCACGAGTAACCCGTAAAACGCGTCAAAACGCGTCTGAGATTGTTGGATCTTCAAGACTGGCAAGGATCTGTGAGCGAGCGGATGAGAGCTCATGATCCAAGCCTACAAGAAACCAGATAACACCAAGTTGCTCACTTTTCTCCTGCATCTTCCTCACAACAGTGGTCAAGAGCATAAGAGGGGTAAACTCATCATAAAGGGTCTTGAATTCAGCAAAGTAATCGTTGAAAGGTCGCCCCTGTTGATTTAGGTTGAAGAAACCTTTTAAGACATCAAACAAGTGAGAAAAATTATTGGTGTTTGAATATAAGAGATCCAGAGAGTCCCATAACTCCTTAACAGTATTGGCATTGTTTACCAATACTTTGACCTTTCTATCCATGGAATTAAGGAGTTAGGAAAAAATCCTTGCGTTCTCCTGTAACCAGCTATCAAAATTTGCAAACTTAGAATCGGAGGGGTCATCTTTCAAGAGCCTCTCCTTACCTTGGCCCCTAAGGGTCATTAAAACAGTCTTTCTCCACATTGAAAAGTTAGTGCCATCAAGTTTTTCATCCACAAGTCGTGAGGATGAAAAAATAATCTCTGTAACACTGCTCTGCGAGCCTTTGGAAAGGCTAGATCCACTGGACGGGGTTCCCTCAGTCATTACAATACGTCACAAGAATCAATAAATAAGCCCTCTTGAGTTGCAACAGTGAAATTAGTAACAGTAACAAACAAATTGATAACCTTTGAGGCCAAACAGTAGCTGAACAGTAACCGAACAAGAGAACTGGTAATCTCTTAGGCAACGCCAACTGAAACCCTTGCCGAACCCTTGCCGACTTCACTGGATCCTCGTCGAACCCTTGCCGACTGTCAAACACTTCAGTCGAACCCTTGCCGACCACCAAAACCCTTCACTGGACCCTTGCCGACTTCATTGGACCCTCGTCGAACCCTTGCCGACTGTCAAGCACTTCAGTCGAACCCTTGCCGACTGTCAAGCACTTCAGTCGAACCCTTGCCGACCACCAAAACCCAAGAATAGGGCTTTTCCGACGCCGGAACTGCAAGGACAAGCCTTGCCGACCACCGAACGCTCAAGAATAGGGCTTGCCAACGTCGGAATTGCAAGGATAAGCCTTGTCGACCACTGAAAGCTCAGGAATAGGGCTTACCAACCACCGAAAGCTTTAAAATAGGCCTTGTCGACCATCGAAAGCTCAAGAACAATCCTTGCCAACGCTGGAACTGCAAAGACAAGCCTTGTCGACCACCAAAAGCTCAAGAATAGGCCTTGCCGACGCCGGAACGACAAAAAGACCGGTTAGGGTTTTGCTTAACCTAACTCTGATACTATGTAAATGTAAAGAGAGAATAATAGATTATTAGAAAGCTTAGCCTCTCAATTGGAGAGGTCAAATATATATAATAATTACAAATGTGTGTACAGCAAAACCCTAATGGGCCCTTATAGCTAACGGGCCTATCTACAGATATTATATACATACATCTAATAATATCACTTACATAATAAATTTTGTTAACTAGAAATCTAACATTATTGAGGTTGCAAATTTAGAGGCATTCAAGATTCAAAAGAAGCCCCAATTGTCAACATATTCACATTATTTGATTTTTTGGCATAGAAAAGTTCAATATTTCAAGGCAAACTCAAGGTTGAGTTCTTTTTTTGGGGAAGAGAATGATGCAAAAAATTGGCCCAATTTGCAATTTTATTTTAATTATTTAATAATTAATTTTATTTGAATTATTTTTAATTAGATTTTTATTTTATCTCATTTTAGTTTAAGATTCCAGTTTATCTTTCGGTGAAGATTTTTATTTTTATTTTCTTTTCATTTAAGATTCTAGATTCTTTTAAAATTAAGGGTTTAGATGTTTATATAAGAGTCACTCTTGATGTAACATTGAGAGTTGATTAATAAGAAGTTAAGTTTAAGGCGTGGCATTGTGTTAGAGTTGTGACCCTTTTGTACTATCTCTTCTTTCATTTCTTGTCCATCCACATGCTGCATCAATGGTGATCTCCTATCACAAGCATCCACATATCTACATTCAATCAAAACCGTTTGGTTTCTTTTTTTTTTCCATTTTTGTTTTTTGCTTGACTCATAAAACATTGAACAAAATACATGTGGTATCATTTTAATATATTTACTAGCTATAGGTAGAGGGACTGCTAAGTTGCTGCTAAGTGCTAACATTCTTGGTGGAGATAGAGCCAGACAATATTTATGTTATCTTGCTTCAACCTTCTAAACAACTAAGAAACTAAAGACAATCTTGCATACGGAATTGAAAGTAGATGGATCAAAAGCATTAAAACAAATCAAGGGTACTACAAACTTACAATAATTAATTACAAAATGAGAAAATTCATCTAGATGGTTTAATCATCTACCCGAACTGCTGAATACATCAGGAAGGATGTGTATGGTGCAAATTACAGCATGGCGGTGGTGTTTGGGATAGCTTCTTTCCAACTTCTTGTCTTTAATAAACTTTTTTCAACTTTAGTCTAAACTTTTATACTTCTCAGATTTGAGATTTCTCTCGTCACAAGAAATATGTACAGTAAAAAAATGACCAAAAATGAAAAAAATATATTAAAAAAAGACCCAAAAAGGTCATTTTCATCCAAAATACGGCTTGTTTTCGTCTTTAGTGAACTTTTTTCAACTTTGGTCAAAACTTTATTACTTCTTAGATTCCTCGTGACGAGAGGAATTGGACAAGTAAAAAGTTTGGAGCCAAATATTTTTATTAAAAAAGTTTAGAAAGATGAAGAAAATGCTGTTTGAGAGAAGCCTTGACAAACACCACCGAAAACTTGCAAGACAAAGGCTTGGTCACAGGTATGGGTAAAGAACACTGACAAAATATCTGAAACCTAGTAAGTTACTGAAAATTCTGGCCCTCACGACATAACAGGATATATAAAAACTCATATTTTGTACGTGAGGTTAAATTAGATAATATCATTTTCTACTAAAATATAAGGTTACACATGCAGGTCAAAAATAGGTACTGGAAACTTGTCTTACACAAAAATTTAGTATCGCTAATACATAAGCATCCACAGAATTGCATCTCTTTAAACATTACTGTAGAAAAAATAATAGCAATAATGAAGAGTTCTACAGTTTTTACAATTTCTCAAATGCAAGTTATCGCAACATGAAAACAGAACACTCTTACAATTTCCAATTCTTATGGAAGGAAAAGCTTTGCAGGACAGCAATCAAGAACCTTGAACAACAAATTCTGTTGAACTCCAAAAATTGGACGTAACAGCAGAAGAGTGAAGACTATAATAAGTCTGATATATAATATTTTGGGCAAATTATAAATAGCTCCCTTGAGCTATCGATCAAATACTTTTGAATCCCCAAAATATGAGAAATTACAACCCGCTCCTTAAAATTTATATTCGCATAACTAGCCCATTACCGTTGAACGTTAGGGTTTTGGAAGTATTTTGCTTACATCCTCATATTTTAAATTTAATTGACAAACTTATCCTCACCTCTCTCTTATACCCTTTCCTTAAACTTTTACATTTCTTCCCAATCCCCCTCTCCCTCCATTCTTCCACAGGCCAACCAACACCACTCATTGAAAACTGATTGAAATCCATGTTTTATTTCTCCAGGGACGCTAGGTTGAACAATCGATTGACGCATCCCATTTCCCCCATCTCCGACGAACAGCCCCTTTCCCCCATCTCTGACGAACAACCCCTTTCCCCATAGCCCATAGCACAACCCACTCCCCTATTTCCGATTGTCGCAGCCCTCATCCCACGTGACCAACTGCCACAACCTCCACCACATTATGGATTGCCGCAACCCCAACTACACAGCCTCCACAAAGTTTTCCTGCACAACTACTCACCATTTCCTCCTCTATCCTTCTCTATCTATCAGGTTCAACCCAAATACAACGATTTTCAATAGACCCATTGGCTTGAGGGTTTGATCAGCCTTTGGTGGGTAGTGAATGCAGGGTGTTGAAAGATGGGAATTTTAGTGGCTAGAAGTTTGGAAGGAAATTTCATCAAAGGATGAAAACGGGAAAGGGGAAGAGACGTAATTTCAAAAAGTTGGGTTCAAAAATCTTAAAAATCGTGTACAATAAATACTTATACTATACGAGGGTATAAAAGTCATTTAACATTCTCTGTTAACTGCATAAATGAATAAGGGGGAATATGTAATTTCTGAAACTTCGAGGAGTTGTATGTATTTGACTAATACGTCAGGGAAGATATTTGTAATTTACCCTAATATTTTCAGTGGCAATGGCTTATCCCAAGTTCTTAACAAGGTTCCGATATTTAATTGAGATTTTTCCATATGGATATATATCTAACAAAGGAATCATATACATAAGAGATAAACAGGTTAAAGCTAATTGAATCCTGGAGATACTATAAATAGTCAATAGCTTATATTATTTTACTTTTTTCAGTGAGGTGCGAGTGCCATTGCCATCGAAATTTGAAAGCTATGATGACGCAGAAGTGAGGCACTAAGGGATGTGCATTAAGCACCTGTTCCTAAATAGCGGAGCTCATCACATTTAGTCACCAATACATTACAAATTTTCTTTTTAATGAGATGCCAACGCCATTGAAAATGATAAGCATTTCTAGAATTTGCACTATATACATTAGCAGGAGAAACGAAGCACTAGGCAACATATGTACTGGCACCTGTTTCCAAATAGCAGAGCTCTAGTTCGTCATATTCTCGTAATGAATCTTCATGGAGATGGGCCATCTCAAACATAAAAGCCAAGCTTTCCTGTTTATGGATAAAAATATTAATAAAAAGAAAAGGAAAAGAAACTATAAAGAGAGCACTTCTAAACAAGGTTGTTTCCAATAACTCTGAATATAGGGCTGCAAGGACACTAGTATTAGACATGATCCTCCCATTTGTTCGAAGCAGGAGCCAGGTAGTAAGCTCTTTCTTCCCAATATGTTCAGGCCAAAAGGTACTTAAACAAGTTTTTACAGTTCTTTCATATGCAAAAAAATGAGCATGCAGATCAGCAGTGGTCATACTCAATTAAGACATTTTCTCCTTACAACCAAAATAATGTCATCTAACATTCTTCTATTCATTATAAAAACAGTGACTTTATGAATGAAGCTACCTTCAGAATGAAAAAATTGCAAAAGCTCCACACTGGCATGAAGCGTTGCTCACTAAGCTTGCGAATCTCATCCTCATAAAACTGAATGCGCCTATCAAGCATGTTCCTGACACATTCCATGATTTTGGGCTCCAAGTCTTCCCAGAAATTTGCTTCAGGTCCATTTATATCTAGCTTGCAGCACCTGAATGAAGCATTTGTCTGGAGAATTAGAGAATTGAAGAAGAAGCTTTAATGGATCTATTGCATTGTACTATGTTCAAAGATGAAGTGCACCTCGATATTTCTATATTGACCTCAAAGCTTGTTATATTTCTTAGGCCACAATATGATATTTACTGCTTTCAACCAGTTCAAGGTTAAAATTTAGATTCGAAACAATATCTGTCAAAACTTCAACTCCAAGTCAAAGAGTAATTTGACACATGTTTACAAGGCCAAAGGTGAATTTTGAAGAAAATCTAGACCGAATATGGTGGCCAATTGAAAATGCATAAAATAGAACGCAAAAAGGAACAGTTAGAAAAAGGCCACAACAATGATGATGACAATGGACAACAGCATGCTTGAATTGAGGAAAATCATTCTAGAACAGCTTGCCTTCTACACACCTTTCTGCCCCCTGATTAGCCAACACTTACATGTTCTCATTTCAGAAAAAGTAAAATAATCAATGAGGAAAAAAGCAAGCTAGCTCTTCCGAAAGAAAGATAAAAGAAAGGATTGCATGATACATAAAAGACACTATCCAGATTAAAAAAAATGCGAAATATGTCGAGAGAATTCAATGCATAATCTAGAAAACAAGTAAAACGTATTATCAGAAGTTGCAGGATTACCTTTCCCTCTTTTTTGAGCTGAAGTCTACTTCAAGTTTGGCATAAACTTTTTTTGCAAGCTTGGTGGCCTGATCATTGTGGGGTTGAGCCTTGGACACGAACACGATAAACCATTCCCGTTCATCATTTTGAACAATTAATTTCAAGCGCGGTTTAAGGATGGTCTTGAACTCATCAAGATCCTAAGTCAAAGGTAAAAAAATGACTATACAAAACAAGAAACTAACAAAAACTGCTTAACTAATCAAAATTGCAAAAAGAAGAAAGGAGTTGCTGGACAATATCCATAAGGTGTTGTTTGTATCATGCTAAATTGTCCAGGCTGGTTCAATATCATTAAATATGTTTATCCCCCCTCTATTTATCCTTGTAAACACAAATTAAGTTCTTAGAAATCACTCACTATTTTAGTTTTGTATGCTATCAAAAGATTAGGAAGAATGGTAGAACAAAATTGACATGGAATGACGTATTAAGAAATGTATTTATTGAAACAAATTAAAAATATGGCCCTTAAGAAAACAAAATGGCGTAAAAGGATTCATGTACCCAATCTCAATTGATTGGGACAGGCTTAGTTTGATTTGGTTTGATTTGGTTATGCTATCAAAAGACTATTACCGAGCAAAGTTCAATCTCAAGTTATTAATTCTGATTATGGTACTTTTTACACGTTTAAATTATGTTCAACTTCAACATGATTGGTGGAGCCTTTCATGGATAGTAGAACTCCAAAATCAAAGGTTGAAAAAATGAAGTAACAAGTCGCTAAATTTTTTTGATAGGTAAATTAAGGAGAATCGAACTTGAGTCTCTTTATCAGGGGAATGTGGGAATGTGGCCTAAGCCATTGCGGTGTCTCCTAGAGGATAAATACAAGTTTGCTAAATTAATCAACTGATTTTCAAAGTCAATTGTAGAAGTTTGAATTGTGGATATTTTTTTACAAGCATAATTGCAGAAGATTTTTCAAATGAAAACAGTCTTCTTCACAATAATGATTGATCACACCATATGATACACAAATTTCTCTATCTAGGTACGATTATTAATATCGATGGAAGGTTTGACAATGATATAACCTATAGATTCAAAGTAGGTTAACTCAAGTGGAGGAATGCTTCTAACATTTTACGAGATGACAAATACCTACAAAATTAAAAAGAAAATTCTATATAAAAATTATAATAGTAATGTAGTGTGGGACAGAGTGCTAAACAACAAAGAAATAACACAAATAAAATGATTGTAACTAAGATAAGAATGCCAAGATGGATGTTTTGTACCAATAAGAGAGAGAGAATTAGGAAAAAAACAATTGTTATCAAAAAAAGAAAAAGCATTCTTGTAATAGTAAAGATAAAACCAATTAAAATTAAATTGAGATAAAAAATCCTAAAATAGGTTGATAACATACAATGAACACGAGTAGATATGACTCTTAGAAAGAGTGATAAGATTACTATTAACTAAAATGCTATGGGAAGGGAAAAACTCAAATTGGAATAAGATGTTGTAGAAAACAATAGGCTTATTAACTTTAAATATGCTATAACCCTTGACGAAACTGCTCAATTCAGTTAAGTTTAATGTGATTTTATAACTAGATCTCTTTATAAGTTATTGAGTCAAGCTTATGAATAAGATAACTTATCTATAGAACGGAATAAAGGGTTTTTTTTATTTTTATAACCAAGTATCTGGGCCAGCTTGCGTATACCTCAACTAATCCTAGAGCCCTAAAATGTTAACCGTCAAGCAAACTTCCAGTGGTCCTGAAGAGATTTGAGTTGGTGACCAAAGGGATTGAAAGAATTTTTTTTCAAAAAAAAAAATTGAAATTTTTTGGTTTACGAAAATCCAAGAAAAATGTAAATATTGATGAGGATGCAAGAAATTTCATCATTGAAGAGAGATGCAAGAAATTTCATCATTGAAGAGAGACGCTTATTTTGAAAGGAAGTTGCCACTGCAGTGTGACCCCCAAAACTTTTGCAGAAATGGACACAAGAGTTGCTAGGACTTTGGCATCTCTTTTTTATGAATAATTTAATATTTTGTCACAAATTATGATATTCACCTCATACATTAAGCATATGATACGATGCATAATTCCTAGCACAAGAGATATAACCTACAAAAGAATTCAATTTTCGAGGAGATTCAAGAGACAATTCAGGTGACCTGACACTCCTAGCACAAGAGATATAACCTACAAAAGAATTCAATTTTCGAGGAGATTCAAGAGACAATTCAGGTGACCTGACACTCTAAACAAAACTAAACCAAGTCAGTTCTTTAATTTGAACTCACAATAAACTGAATTTGCCGTAGAAACAAACCAAATTAACCCAAAGTATTGCTGGTCAATCCTAAAGTTGACCTTTCATGAGCTGCTTCCCAACTACCAAAGCACTAATCTAGTATCACTTCACTAACTACTGTTATGTGCCCTCCACCATTGGGCATGATCACCACGTATTTTTCTTGTAAGTATTAGAATAAAAAGTATCAATAAGGGTGCAGGTAATGTGCCCACTGGGTGCACAAACAACGAATAACAGATCAACTTGACCCACACTGAAAAAGAAAAGGTTTCACAAAATGAGCTTTAAGTTATGCACTGGCAACTCAAGCCATGCTTCTCAGGTGGACCACAAAACAGAGATGCATTGTTAAGGTCCCTGAAAAATAGCGCATCCCTAGGATTTTTCACAAAAAAAATTAGCTTTGATTTTTGCCCAGGGAACTCAAAGCCCTTAAAGTACAAGAGTTCCTCTCTGACTCTGAAAATCTTGTATCTAAACTAAGATAAATCAAATGTACATCTTTCTGCTAAGAACAATGGAACTTGGAATTAACATTGAGGTTAAGAGACGAACAAAATATGGAGGTAAACAAAATTGTATTCACTGGATATGTCAATAGTCAGATCAGAACTGCCAAATTGAAATTTGACACAGACACCTAAACAGAAGATATTATCGAGCATAGCTTCAGGGAGGTAATAACCTGCCTTGATTTGCATGAGCGCATATGCAATTAATATCATGTCATTTAAATCAATGTCAGAAATTACCACTCCTATATGCTATATCATGACCAAATGACCCTATAACTGAGAAGTGCACTCCAACAGAACGATTTCATCACACAAAAAAAGAAATTCTTAGGTTGTCAAGCTGCTCTGTGCAGTTTTGTCAGTGATTAATGCACAAAGCACGAGTGGAGGCGGGAGCGGGAAAATGGGGGCACGTAGAAGAGTATATGGTTAAGAGCACCTAGGGGAGAGCAGAGCACTTGTGTATTTTATATATGAAGTATAAACATACGGTAAGAACTTTTCAGTTTTTGGTTAGTTCGTAATATAAATCTTAAAACATGAATTAATATTGGAAACTGAGTCAACTGCATTTTTTTTTGTTGTAAATATAAGCTAATATTATGTACAACAAAGGACTAGGAATCACTCTGCCACTACTAATCAACGTTAGGTTTTGATTCCGGCATGGTCGCACTTTCATTTTCAAGATCAACAGGCCACCAACTTTTTACATTTTTATCTCATCCTCCCTCCTCAAATTCATAGATTTTTATAATTTACTGGCCACTACACATTTTTCTCATTTTGGGTAGTAGAATTTCTCTTTCTTTGAAATCGCATGTTTGAGAGAATTCCATCTCAGCTGGGAATGTGTTTCTTCCTTGGTGGGAACACAGTTTTTTTCTTGATTCTGGCTCTGAACCTATAGTTTCAGAGCGGAATCATCATCCAAGGTAACTGATTCCAGCAATTAAGCATCAGTCACAAAAAAGCTGGACTGTGTATCAAAATAAAAGATAGAGCTAACCTTCGCTATATAATCTAACAGTATCTCATCAAGCCATTTAAGATGTTTCAATAACGCTGTACAGTTAACTGTAAAGAGCTTGTCAGTTACCTCACAAGTAACAAGAACAACAGTTGCATATGGTTCTCGAAACCAAAATAATGATTGCTCCTGAGGAAAACGACTGCGAAGTCTTGAATCTGTTGTCAATATAAACTCCAAGTGTAGTTGCTCCACCAACACAGGATTACGTGTCTTGTTATTCAAACAAGCTCTTCTGAATGGCAAACGTTCTTCAAATTCCTTTTTGACAATAGGCCACAAGTCGCTTACATCTTCAACTGGAAAGTAATTAATATTTCATGGTAAAATTATAAGATTGGAACATAAATAATGGACCAAAGAATAGGAGATATAACACTGTGGGTGTGTGTTACATTGTAAAGGAGGTATGACACTGCATCTAAAACTTCAAACCATGCTTAACCAAGCCTCCAGGACCAGATGTAGTTATTCAGGTTACTGATATTAAGGAAGAACAGTTTCGTCAAAAGCAATAACCAAGATCATCACTAAAAAATGCGAGCACAGATAGGAAGATCAGTGTAGGTCACAACTTCAATTGTGCATACAACTCAGGTCAACGTTTAGAACCAATCAAACAACTCTAGGTTTACCAATTGCTCTTCGTATAATGAAAATCAAGGGAAGAATCATAAGCTCGTGCTTCTTGGGAAGACCAACAAAACAAAGATGCACGGTAAAGGCAAAGGCTAAGAGCAAGGATGCATGCTAAAAGGCCCTGGAGGACATTGCATCACTTTCCAACAGTTGAGCCTTGACTGAGTATCTATTAGTTATTAAATAACCTGCTTGCAACAGAAACTGCACAACATGAACCAGCCAGTGCAGCGAGTCGGCGACAAAAGAAAAAAATCCATTCATCCATTCATAAACAAGTCAGAGACACAAACGGAGTTCCCACTTGTATACATTACAGTTTATTTCTAGTGCTTATAAGCATTTGAAATTTCCTCAGAGGTTTGTAATATTTTTTCTTATAAGAACCTAAACACAAGTAGTATTCATGCTCAGATATTAGTAATTTTCAGCACAAGAAGGCATAGGAAATCTTCTCATCCTTTATCACGAGCACATTGGTGGAAACTCACTGAATCGCAAAACACAATAAGAAAAATGGCTGAGAAGGTACAAATGTCCCAACCGGCAGTTCAAATTCAATCCTTGCTTGCAAAAGTGATTAGCATTCTATTTAGAGTTTGTGTCAGGCTTTTAAGCAACATTGCATGAACATGGATAAGGCAGGGTTGTGAATGTGGATACAAATTTGTTGAAAAATAAGACATGGACACAACATAAAATATACAAGCAAACGTATGTCTAGTTGAGCATATAGTCCTTGACAAAACAACTTGAAGAAAAAGAATTCATGCCTTCAACTTCAATTGATTAGGATGCAAGGCTTGGATTGGTTTGGTAAACATGTGCCTAGCTACAATATACTTGAAATATATGTACCTTCACACTTACAATTATAATAACTCCACCCCACACCCCACCCCGCCAAAGGAAAAAAATGTCCCTCCGTGATGTCACTATATGACTTTTCACCAAGCAGATTTAAACGATGTGGCGCCTAGACTCCAAGTCTATGCCGGGTTTACCGTATGAGTCTTTATGATACCTCACCTTGTCAAATCTTCAACCCCACAACCTTTAACATCACGGGTGATTCCCAAAACGAAGCCCCACACATCAAGTGCCAAGGGAAGACATGTTTGTTCCAAGCTGCACATCCACACGGTCAACCTGTTGCTTCACGACACTAAACCTGTCCACAAGCAAGGTACTTGCCCCACCATAGGGTTCCATCATCATCAAAGCTCCAAGCCGCCACCACAATGCACATTAATGCCCACAACTAGGCCACCCATGCACGTCATAGAACCTATGGCTCGTTCACTAGTGCCACAACATACAAGTTGCCCAGCAATTTCCTAGCATAGATCCCGATTAAGTGGACAAGCTCACACCCACATAACAGGTCTTCATTGTGCACCTCAAATGTCCAACGGGCCACTCTTGCCCCACACAAGCACTAAGGGTCAATTATGTTTCCACAATGCACTCCTCGTCACACACACACGTGCCACTCATTGCCTATGTCATTGCCGCCCAAAACGTTACACCAACGTACCACCCGTATAAGGCAACATCTTCATTTGTAGCCCATAAGTAGAACTACTAGCCCATACGGCAAGCACATGGCGCTTGCCGCACCCTACAGTTTTGTCTCATCATCAATAGCCCACAAATGTTGCATTGCCTATTGTGCGTGCCTTCAACCAAGAGACCCCCGAGAAGTAAGTTTGAACCCAAGCCAATGCACAAAGATTCGCATGCCAGACATTAGTGGCGTCTTGATAGCCCACCAGGACCAAGACATCATTCACAAACAACACATCTTGAGGAGCATAGTGAATGCATACCCTAAGCCTCATCCTTAAGAGGATCGTGTACTGTCAACACTCTTGCTTTAACAACACCGACCATAGGGCCCATCCCAATTCATAGTGAAGACTTTAGACCTCCATTATAGATGCCTAGAGCCCGTCCCCAAGTTACCTAAGGGTTTTCCACCTAGTGCCCCCTACAACTCCCCCTAATATATGTTTTTAAGCTATTTCCAACATGATAGGAACAAACCACCCTCGTGTCGAGGAGTCATAATTGCTCTAGAAAATTTCACTTATGTCCAAATATCATTTTTTTGACATGGATCTCGTAACGACCTCCAAGTACTTATCATAATTTTCAATAAAGACTCAATGCCACAAGAAGGCTAGAATGCCATATTTACAACAGTGTCACTAGTGAATACGTGCATGCCATCAATACATATAACACGCACAACACTTTCACCTGTGTGTAAAACCCACTATCGCAACTCAAAGATCACAACCATGAGTCTCTAGCCAAGCTTGTAACTTCTAACATTTCTCCCCTCAATAATGTTAATATCTTAAGCGACGAACCAATAAAGTTGCTCAACTAGGAAACCAATGGTATGTGGCTTGCTGTGGAGATAAGTCTCTGGTTTGTGAACTGAATGTTTCACCTGGAAACTATATTTCTAGTGTGCTAGAAATCTAAGATGTCGAAACTCAATGCTAGAAAAAAAAAACTCATTTAAAAGCGCAAAAAGATTTGATCCTCCAAACGCCTAACTCTATTGAGGTGCTTGGCCAAGAAAATAAAGCACAAAGTTCACAACCGACCACTTTGAAGCACTTTCACGCATACAGTCGCCAGCCTTCTCCACAATACATTGGTACAGTACCAAACTCAATAGCCTAAGCTCTTTATGCCAATTGATCTACTTCACCATTAGAAGTGTATTCCTTGTAGACTTGTAGTGTGATGCGGCTCAAAAGCAACCTACTACTTATTCAACACTCCTTTCTCTTTCACCAAGTTCGTTTCTCAAATCCTTCATGGCATCAAGTCTTAGTTTGACCGACAAACTACTCGTGCATCGCCCTAGGTTACCTACCAACAAAACACTCTTATCATTTATGGAAACACTTGCCCTCTTGGCATCTCATCTTGGTTGTATCACTAATGGCTTCTCACTAATACTATGGACTTTAGATTGCCTTATCTTATGAACAAGTTAGGTTAATATGTTCGCTCTTGGGAGTTTGTAACTCAATTGTGCTTGTTTCTCTTGAAACATTTAAGTGCCTTTCTTGCTTATAATTTTCTTGAATTGAATTCACATGACTTTGGTTTTTACCCTATACAAATCCATTCCTTGTACGCCGCCATCATTGCTCTATGTCTCCATACTAGTCGTGTACAAGTGCTAACACAGCCACTTGGCAAAGTTGTACCAGTAAATTGCCTCGATTCATACTTACCCAAGTGCTCAAAGGACTTCCCTACATAAGCAGACTACTTCTTTTTTTCCTTTTGAACAGGAATTAA
>JAOTRH010000025.1:3681380-3698727 GCA_034768845.1 Heliamphora exappendiculata
GTAATTTTTTTAACTTAAATTATTTTTTATGTGATAAGTAATATTTTTATATTTTTATTTGTGTAAAATAGTACACTAATAATTAATTTTAAAATATTAAAAGAGAAAATATGTTTAAAACTCCTTTATTGATGTGGGGTTCGCTCATTTATTTCTCTCTCCTCTCATTTGCTTCACCATTTTTCAATTATATAATTTAAAACATCTCAACAATTAAAATTTACATATTAAATAAATGTCGCATTAAACCCATCTCACTGGTAATTAAACTTCAATATTAATTTAAAATTGACATATTAAATAAATTAATTATTTGTTAATTAATTTATAAGCTAACTTTTTTAAAAATGGATGATTGGATTAAAAAAATTTATTTTTTGTTCAAATTGTACAATATTATCTTTCTATATAACTAATTGTAACAACTCTATATTGTTTGTATTAGTAATAAACAAATTATTAAGTGAAAGTATTATTGTTTTTTTAAAGGGGGTAGGAGGTTAAATAGAGTGTTCTAAAACTAGTGTTTTGATTTATTCTTTTTTTAAAAAATTGAATTTTTTTGCGAAACGAACTATGTTAATTTTGTGTTTTTGTCAAAAAAAAAAAACTTAAATTGCCAATCAAGCCCTTAACTGCAAAATTAAAAAAGAAGATTCTACTGTGTGTTGCTCTCTCTCTCTCTCTCTCTCTCCTTTTATTCGTGTTCTCAGAAACAAAAACAATGAAATTTTGAAAACATCCACTAATTTCATATTGCATTTGTTTTGTATGATAAAACACTCAAACAAACATCTCAAAAGTGATTCCGAAAAGAATATGTTCACATATTCTCACATTCAAGCATTTCCCACAAAAAGTTTGTCAAATAAGTTTGATCTGGTTTTCTGTTTTTGTGTAACAGAAAAGTCTTCCAAAAACAATAATATCCATAAAGATGAAGTCAAGAAAGCACCAAACAGGAAACACCTCCATCATAATTCATTTAGAATGTGGGTCAGGAGACCCCCCAAAGCATTATTTGGGATAAATTTTGAGATTTTTAATTACTTGTCACTCCTATTTTTTTCCTTTTGGTTGAAATTTTTTTTACCTTTTCGGCTAGCATCTACAAGAAAAATTGGAAAATACAAAATTCTGATCAAGAAACGAGAAAATCCACTACAAACGAAAATAAATAACATAAAATCTAATTTATTGACTTATTTTTGTCTTTTTAGGAGAAAAAAAAAATGTGTCAGTTAAAAAGTTATATTTTTAGAGAAGCTGAAAAAGTGTAATAGTTGAGCAACCAAACATCAAATCTAGAAAAAACAATTCAACATAACATAGAACAATGGAGATAGTTTAGGTAACCATATCATGGGAAGAGAACCGGGAAATCTAACTTACAGTATGTTTGGCAAAGCTAAGCTATAAGCTTTTCAAACACCAACAATTTCTCTTATAATTTATTTTTTTTATTTATTTCAGTTACAAGTTACAATCTTTACCAAGCACTTACAACTTTTATTACAAGTTATAATATATAAATTACTAATTTCAGTAATGCCAAACAACACCTTAATATTAGAGAGAGAGAGAGAGAGAGAGAGATGGATGTCTCCTGAATGGGATACGATGGCCTCGGCTGCGTCACCACTAATCATCTCTTACTTCAATTTGTTAACTACGCCAGACTAAGTCTTCCCACGCTAGAAGGCATCATGTTGGAACTATCTAATGTCATAAAAACCCAAATCCATAATAACACTGAGTTTCACATGGTGTTCCAAGCAAGGGCTAAAGATCTTGATTTTGACCTATAAGTAGCTTCCAAGAAATATCTCCAGCCTGAATGGATAAATACAAGCAGTCTTAACTCTGTCCAAATCCAGAAACAGAGAGCCTTCTGATAGTTAAAGAGAATATTAACAATAAAGCCATTACTTATTAGCATTCAAGCATTTCCCACATAAAAACTCTCAGTAATAGTAGCACTCATCAATGTTACATGCACTTTCCTAAATGCATAAAAGTGCCCATGACGAACATGCCGAACATCTGATACTTAAGGGTATAGGATGTGTCTCACATGTATGGTTGGACATATATCAACCAAGCATCTTTGGTAATTCGGGCTTACCATATAACCAAATCTCATATTTTGCATGAAACCCTATGACACACTATATACACTATCTTAAAAAGGGTAGCCTAATGCAGGGAGGGGCAAACTATGGTGGATTTATGGTACGCAGTCTTACCTTGTATTCGCAAAAGATTGTTTATACGTCTTAAACTCATGACCTCCAGGTCACACGGCGACAACTTTACCATTGAAAAATGATTATTTTGTCAGGGGCATATGTCCTGGGACATAAAAACTAGATGACGGAACACACATGCTTCCAACACCAATACCCAATTCTAAGTAACATAGGCTTCCATTAACTCCTTTAGCTTACTAGTTTGTGTTTTTCTTTTTTGGGTTTTTAGTGGTGTTTTGTTTCTGTTCCTTTTCAGCATTTGCTTTTTCTTCCTCTTACTGGCTGAGAAAGGAGGGGGAGAAAGATGAGAAAGCACATTCCAACTTCACATTCAAAAACCATGAAATGCTAAGTTTGAAGCTTAAGTATTCTTACATATTCTTTTGTTCCAGCAGTAACAAGCTAAATTTTTCTGCCTTTGGAACAAATATATGTAGGGAAAGCAAGCATAAACATTTAGATGTACTTCTAATAAATATAAATCCTAAAATTTAGATGCACCAACCACCAAGGTATGATGAAAAAACAAAGGCAGTTCAACTTTATTGAACACAAGGATCCAAAATGAGCCATTTGGAAAATGTAAGACATGTACAACTAACATAATCATAAAGAAAACAAGAAATGCAGCAGCATCCAGTAACTATACAGGAGCATATTGAGTTTATTGAGGCAGCATGTCTTAACTTGTGGCATCATTAGCTAAAGAGTAAAGAGGGTGTAACAAATACAAGAGCCGTGTCCACTAAGGATATAAATCTTACCAACCCTACAAGAATTTTTCTATGCTGGTGGTCAGTGTTGATTTGGGAACGGCACCAATAACCGTGTCTTTCTTCTCTCCACTCTTGAAGATCATGACAGTCGGGATGCTACGGATCCCATACCGGGTTGCAATTGAAGGACTCTCATCAGTGTTTACCTTGTAGCATTTGAGCTTCCCAGTATATTGCTTTGCCAATTCATCAATAACAGGGTGGATCATCCGACACGGACCACACCATGGTGCCCAGAATTCAACTAGAACAGGGGAATCAGACTCAAGGACAAGTGACTGCCAAGTTGCGTCAGTGATAGCAGGCACTGCAGTTGTAAACAAATATTGTTTCACTTTCACAAAGAGTAGATGGTTTATTAATGCAAAGCTGATAATGGCATTTGGATGGTACAGTATTATTTTCTAAGCATGATGAAACAAACAACCATAGCTATGTTCTGTGGGTCAGTTGCAGACCAACAGTCAGACCAAGGGGATTGAAGGCCATCCGTGGCTAGGGGTGTAATTTCGGACCGGACCGGACCGGCCGTGGCTCGGACGGGTCATACCCGTCCCTGGCCCGGCAGACTCCTGCCAAAAGTTCGGGTCAGGCTTTTGGGGGGAGGTGCCGGCCCAGTCCCAAAGGGTATAGAGCTCGGCTTAGTACTCAGGCCCAAGCCTCAGGCTCGGGCTCTGGCCACAAGGCGGGCTTTTTACAAAGTTTTTATTTTTTATTTTTTTTATTTTTTGACTTGTTGACTTGTTGTATAAGCCTATAAATTATTAAATTTATACTTTATAGTTTATTATAAGTTTATTTATTAGTTGATTATTTTATTATAAATTAATAATTTTATTAGTTTTTTAGTTTTTTAGTTTATAAATTTATAATCTAATATATAATCTAATATTAGTTTATTAGTTTATAAGTTTATGATTCATTATTAATTATTAGTTTATTATTTTATTATAAGTTTATTAATTTATTATAAGTTTATAAATTAGTTTACTTGTTATGTATTAATATTAGTTTATAAATTATGTTATGAACTAATATTTATAATAAACTATTATGTTAAATTATAGTTTATAATATTAGTTTATAAATTATGTTGAGTTATGTTATAATAAATACATTAAATTTATTATAATACATAAATACATAATACATAAATAATTAAATATAATAAGGGGTTCGGGCCAAACGGACCGGGCCTCGGGTCTCGGGCCAGCCCAAGAGTTCAGGGGGTTGGCTCAAGCCCGAAAATACATGTGCGGGATCAAGCTTTTGGCGGGACGGGACAGGGCAGGCCCGTACAGTAGCGCCCCTTGGGCCGCCCACAGGCTCCGGGCCATTTTTACACCCCTACCCATGGCTTTAAAATTTTCCCCATTATGCTTTGGTTCCTACAGTCACATAGCTAAAAATTCCACACCTGGCTCCCCTCCCATTGCCAATTTCCAGTCTGTTGGAACATTTAGAATGGTCCCCCATGTCATTGATAAACCCCTCTCCCATCAGTATAATTTGTATTAAATTTTATACAGTTGTAGTATTGAAAAAATGATGAGTTTGGTAGCTGAAAATCAAAGACGTTGCTGGATTCAGAATACAAATGAAAACAGACGCCTATTAGGACTTGTTTATATACTGCTACTGCTTGATGACCCAATATAGTTATTTTCAATAGAATAAACAAGACTATGGAAATTAGTAAAGGAATCAACCTCACCAACTGCTACAAAGAATAGATGGCACACAAAGATATCTTATCTCTACTCACGAAGCTCAACTATGCTAACAGAACTTGGAAGTTGGAGGAGTAGGATTTCAACCAAGAAGGTAAACTAGAGCAGAGTGGAGGTAATAGGTACATGTTGAAATCTATTGTAATACTCGATTGTATTCTGCATCGCACATTCTGGAAGCCAGAAGACAATCCTTAACAACAGAATAATATAAAGTTCAAACTTCTAAAAGTACCTTAATTTCAGAAAAGCTATTTATTGATTTAGGTTACATAAGGATGCCCTGAACATTTAAAACAACTGTTTATTTTGGAAGGTAAGTGGTAAATTTATTTTAGAAAAAAAAAAAAGAAAAACAAGATATTAAAATGAAATTCAGAACACAGCCACAGTAGCCCACACGTCTCAAAATACAGACACAGTACCAAGGTACACACCACCAACAAGAGGCACCAAAGCACATTTACTACAACTTCCAAAAATGTATTAAGTTCAAAAGGATATTCAAGGACTCACTCTTGAAAATGTGTCCATATTTTAACAGTCCACTTTCCACCACATTAATATCTATGTTACAATTCGCAATCTATGATGTCACTTGTCTTTTTATCTAAGGGTAGAGAAAATAAGAAACTCATCTATCGATGAAGAAAGCAAGAAGCTTCTCAATCAGTATTCTTCTCTTTCTATATCTCCATTTAACAATTACTACTCTTCTCTCTCTACATTTCAAATTTCAAATTTCAAATTTCAAAACAATCTATATTACAATTTAAGAAGGTTGATAGTCCCTCTCATTTAAAGAAACCAATGGTTGAGTTCAATTTAAAAAGATTGTTTTTTTCTTTTTCAAATGCCTCTCATCTTATAAGAATGGTTGTAAGCCTGTAACTTAATTACATCACAACATGGTGTTGATTGATCATAACAGAAAAACTTATTCCAAACCCATGTTACTAGGAGCACAAATAGTTCGGTCCAAGTAAGGAAAACGGAAATGTAGTGCACCACGTGTCCTAAATTGTGGTACAATAATGTTAGCATTCTATAGATTGCAATATTAAAACTAACTTCTTTCAAACGATAAGCATCTCACAAAATTGAGTATTCTTTTCAATCTGCTCATGTAAAACCATGTTTAGGAAGCATTAATTCACATTGTCTTACAAAAACTCCACTTTTGCTATAATTTAGTTTATTACGTTCGATTCCACTCCATTAAAAAAACATTAAGGAAATAAATATGAGAAATTTGGAGGTCTCTTTGAAACACTAATTTATCATTTTATTACGAAAATATACCATGCTTTGAAATGAGGGTTCCAGAACGAAAATCACTTGAGTGTCAGTGTTTTCTAGTTCAAAAAGCACACCTCTCTCTCTCTCTATCTCTCTATTCGGGGGACCAAAAAAGCACCAATCTTCTCCACTCCAGTGGCAGTCTTCTCTCTCTCTCTCTCTCTCTCTCTCTCTCTCTCTATATATATATATATATATATATATATATATATTTGAAAATACAATGTTCAAGTCTCTGTCTCTGTCTCTCTCTCTCGATGAAAATACAATGTTCAAGCAGAAACCGATAATAATTTTGGCTCATGTGGGTTTTTCCATCTTTTGGTATCGTCAAGGAAGGAATTTGCACGACTTCTTCTGACATTGTGCAACCAATTCACTTGCTGTCCGGTTCATTAGTTCTCAGCCGTTAACGTAAACGATTATATAACCAAATTCATCCAATAAATCTCCCCTATTATTTGTCCCCTTGATCAATTCTGAATTCTGTTACCATCAATGTCTCCTTCAGTCCGGTTACTATAAATGAGTGTCACGCAGGGGTGGAGCCGGAAACTTTAATATGGGCGGACAATTCTTATGTAAAAAAGCCTTAGACCAATTACAATAATTATATTTATTTTTGACACAAATTCAATGCACATGTATATCGATAGCTGTAATAAATTAAAAAAGAGTTCACACTAAATACTGATGAGACAAGATAAAAATATATTCCAAAGATATCACAAAACAATATGCATAAAAAATAATTTTCTTAATACAATAACCACCCCATTGAGTCATCTAATCAAAAAAGTTGTTCAACGTTCGTTCTTATAACGAAATTCATTTATAATGGAATGCATACTGAACTTCTCTACAACATCCCATTAATGTAAAATTAAACTGAAATACACCGATTAATATACTTATTTGTCAAATATTACATAACACATAATTTTTTCTACCATAGTCGAAGGCCACTCTTCTACCGTGATGTATAACTTAGTACTTGAATGCTATATAATAATTGCGATTTCTAATACAGGTGGGGGGCTGCCTCAGCCCCAACATAGCTCTGCCACTCGTATCCTGGGTAAGGAAAAATAACATCTATACATATGTGCTTGTGTGAATGCGTATACAATTAGAATCAAGTACTGAAAGGGCGACGCAATTCTAACCATCAACAGCAGTCTCCTGAGCCTCGCACACGATTTGTCCCCCACGGCGAACGACTCTCGAACTCGAAATCGAACTCGAATTGAACGATCCCAAAGAGCGACGCGTAGAACTCGTCTGGATCTTCAGGCCTCTAACTTCCGGTAACTTGAACCATTTCCGGGTGCCGGAAAGTGCACAAACTGATGAAGTCCCGATCGGAGCCGACATGGATGCCGAAAAACCGGAAGCTCGAGGAACAGCGAGGGTTTCGAGTACACCAGCCATCGAAGCTGGAGTGAGAGTAGATAATTGGAGATCCGGGAGGTAAGATTCAGATTTTTCACAGGAATGTAGAGCGAGCGAGAGTGAGAGGAGAGAGAGAAGGAGATGAGGAAGGATCTGCGGCTGGGTGGTGTTTGTTTGGCTTTATGCGAGACGAGTGGATGAGGAACAATGCCCTGTTTGGGCTTAAGTTTTGGAAATTTTGCTTACTTTCTATTATTTTGAAAAATTATCATATTTTAACTAAAAAATGAGATTAACAAAAATTTTAACGGGCGAGATCTAATTGCATATAATACAGATAAATTTAACACAAATAAATAAATTTATATATAATGCATACAGATAAATTTATCTCTACATTTTCAAAACTTGTATAAAGTACATAGATAAATTTATCTGTCTTATATAAATAAACAGATTGATAAATTTATCTGTATAAAAAATATTGTGCTCTTTTAAAACATATATAAAGAACACAGTTAAATTTATTTATATACTTATTCATGCAAGACAGATAAATTTATCTGTGTGCCTTTTCAAAACACGTATAAAGCACACTGATGAATTTATCTGTTACTTATTTATGCAAAACAGATAAATTTATTTGTGTAAGCAACAGATAAATTTATCTGTGTGTTTTATACATGTTTGAAAATGCACTGGTAAATTTATCTATTTTAGGATTTAATTAAATTTCGCACGTTAAAACTTAATTTCGCATGTTAAAAATTTTGTTGGTGGATGAAAAATAAAATTGCCGCTACTTTAAGGATCTAAGACTAATTTTTCGTTAAAAATTTTACTTTTTAAAATTTTCTTGAAATATTAATTAAAAAAATAAAAAGAATTGATTAAAAAACATAATAAAGATTAAAAAAAAAAGTAATATATAATATATCTTTATATGTTGATTAAATTATTTTATTTTTTAGACTTATTTGGATGAGAAAAGTTAAAAATATAACCATTCAATGAAATAATAAAATATATTTATTAAAACAAAAATAAATTAATTTAAAATATATAAATTAGTAATTATTCTAAACGGAGCCGATATTGCTTCGTGAATCGTGATTTATGATCTAAAAGGCCTGGTGGCTCGCAGGTCACTGGGCCACGTTTGGGCTTCGGACTGGCATTTTTCGGGTTTCTTCCCGTGGGCTTGCGTAGTCAACTAATCATTTTACCTCCAATAAGCCTATGTCCGGCCTAATTTTTCAAAAGGCTTTTTACTTAAAAATTTTAAAAAAAATTTACTTGTTTGGTTTCAATTAAATTTTTTTTATATTTTTTTATATTTATTAATTTTTTTTTAAAAAGCCAAAAAAATAAAAAAATTTAAAAAAAACTATTTCAAACACAAACTAAGTCTTAGGCAAATTATTATATGTTATACAGGCAATGATATGTGATGTACTTAATCATTAAAAATATTTGATATATATATATATATATAAAAGTGGATCACTTTCTTATCTATTTAATAGTCTTTGAGTGCTATGAGGTATTTTCTGCATGGTGATTTTATTAAGTTAAAGACTTTAGATAAAATAATATAGACCTACTTTTATATTATTTGTCCTTTAATAAGTTTAATATAGATCTATTATTTTTTCTTGGGATTTAGAATTAATTTTGTTTTAAGATTGATAGCAGATTAACGCTTAGAAATAAAAGCAAACAAGCAAATAAAAAACCAAATAATTGCTTCCAAAAGTGAACAAAAATGTTGTGATAAGATTCTAAAAGAAAACTGGAAGATAGGTTGCCCTATCTCTTTAAATAGAAAAAGACTCTAAAAAGAAAATTTTTAAATAGAAACCGTGAATGAAAAACAACTTTTTCAAAAAAGAAAAGTTATATCGGGAAGAAGAAAACTACGAATCTTTCAAAAAGGAAAACTTGTAAAGAGTATATATATGTAATGAAGAAGGACATCATTATGCACCAGATTACTCTAAAAAAAAGATTGCAAAGAAAATAATTAAAGTTCTTAAAAAACAAGAATTAAGAATTTTCTTTGAAGAAGATATCTCTGATGAAGATGATATTATCTACGAAATAGAGAGTTTTGACAAAAGTTCTGATGAAGAACTTGCAAAGCTCATCTTCATGATGTAAGACGATAAGTAAAAAGAAAGTTAAAAACAAAATTCTTTAAGGGAGTTAGACATACTATGCTTGGGTGATGTTATTGGAGAAAAAAAAATATTTAATGAAAAAGAATTAGAAACTTTTGAAAAACTTCAAGAAGTGAAAAAATATGAAATTTATAAAGTTTCAAAATTAATACTTTATTCCGTCAAGGGAATTGATTCTCCTTTTCTAATTGCAATTTTTTATAAAAGATTTAATGACCAGTGAAAGTTATAATTGGAGTAGTCAATCCAATTTAGTTAGTGGAGTAATCTAATTTAATATCAAACCAAATTATTGTATCTACATATATGATCCAAATTTAGAAGACACAGTAAGAAATAGGATCAAAACAAAAGGAATTGATATGAAGTTAAATTTTAATAATTTAGCAATTCAGTGAAAATTAATTTATGAATTGATTAGACAGTCAGAAACTTCTATAAAACCTATAGATAAAAAAATGGTTGAAATATTTAAACCAAGACCATTTGATTCTATAATTTAACAAGATTAATGAATTGAACAGATCTAGATATTCCAAAACACTGGTTAATTTCATATTTATTACACGAATGACCATCTAGAGTCAATCCACAAATTCTAAAAATGCAAGTTTCAGAAAAGGATTTGTATTTTAATAATAAAATCCAACCACCAAAAAATATTGGGCAAAAAAATTTTCCTAGTCAGTTTGAATGGGAAAAATTTTCTTGAAGATCTACTCGGAAAAATTATATTGCGACAAAAAATGTTTAAATTCCTATAATGCCAGGAACCACTTATAGGAATGAAAAAGATAAAGAAATACTACAATCAGCTCAAATTTATTACTTTCAAACAAAAAATGATAAAATTATTTTTTCTCCTAATCAAAAAAGAAAAGATATGTTATGGGAACATTTAATTTTAAAGAAAAATCCTTTTAATGTAAGTATAATTAACATATATAAGAAAATTTACATAAATATACACAGCAGAAATATGAATAATGTACCTTCAACCATGATTGTTCAAATGCTGAAATGAAACCGCACTTACAGAGTAAATCTTCTAACCTTATAGCCTTATCTTTATAAAAACCATTGATGGATCAAATGTATTTTTCATAAAAGCTAGGTTATGGACCCCTTTTATTTATAGGCAACGATACTCTTCCATCAATGGACACCAATTGCACATATTCATAATAAGTGTCTATTCACAAAAGATGTGACTTTTCACCAATAATTTAGTTAACTTAGATAAAAGTTTATTTTTTCATAGCATTAAGGTTTCGGATTCTTAGTTATTGCAGTTATTTCTTACTGAGTACTAGTTTTGATTTTAGTACGTCAGTATTAAATATTTCTGATTATGTTAATTAGAAAGGAAGATATTATTTCTTATTGAGGTTAAAAATCTCCCATAAATTGTGTAAAAAAGTTTTGCATTGTTAGTGTATGATATGAATTTACCATTATTGATCAATGTATACACCTAAAGGCTAGTGGGAGCAAATTCTTATTTTATAGTTCTTAATGTGATTGAAATTCTACTTTAAACATTTGTTGGAGTGGCTACATTTGGATTAGCATTTGTTAATGTATAATTATGCATATATGGTAGCACATATTGCGTATGAGTAGATTCAATTAGAAATAATTACAAATTGCAATTAAAGTAATGAGCTACGTGTTAAGAACAGGAACTAAAAGCTTGATCAAACTTGGAGGTATAACATATGCATTATAGATTTTAAGATTGTCGATTTTTTGGTCGAGACCATTAAAGTACCTTATGAAAATTCGGCTATAATTTTGTACTTTAAGAATAATAAGGATAAATATCGAAAAAAATTTATCGACATCGAGTATCTCATTATGAGAGAGAATGTTGAGTAACAGAAATTATTTTAAGCAAAAAGTATTTGGGCTAATAATTATGAATTTTATGACTAAAATATTGTCGACAATACAATATAATAGTCATATGATACTTATAAAATTTATTAGCCATTATGTATTTAATTTCTCTTATTAATAGCTCATTTTATACACTTTGAAAATTCTTACAGAATAAAGGAAGAGTCCGCATAAAGTTTTGTATATGTTTATCCGTTAAGATGCATAAAGTAGGACCTAAATGGCTAATTGGTAGTACATTCATAAAGTTAAAGTAATTCATAAAGTACACGTTTAGATAATACTATACAATGTAATGCATGGAATGAAGTACTTCTAATAGTATAACCGCCATGATTCATGTGTAGAATTCTTTATTTGAGTTGGAGTATTTCACCATAAATGACAGGGGTGGTATAATAACCATATTCAGTTACTGTCACTCATTAAATTATAAAGTTCTATGTGGTCCAAGTAGGAGAATGTAGGAATTTTTCATTATAGAAAATCTAAATATGGTCTACATATGTATTATAATTATTTATATTATTTATTGAGTGGTAAATAAAATAAAATATCTATTATATATAATAATTATAATACCTATGTGGACCATATTTAGATTTTCTCTAATGAAGAAATTTCTATATTTAACTCTTTCAAACATTAAGTTTGCAAAATTATTGACTATGACATCCAAGAAAATTGTTTATTTTTTCGTATTGAAATTCTTCATTCTAATCAATTTGTTTCATAATATTAAAACAAAGTTATTAAAGTCTATCTAACTTTGCCGTTTGCTCAGTTAGATAAGTTGCTAGTTTTCCTATATGCTGTCGGAATTTCATTTTGTTTTCTATAATGTGATTTTTTCAAACACCATTTAGTTCATTATAAATATTCCTAGGGATTCCAAGATTATAAAAATCTTTTATTTTCAATTCATCTGGTTTAGATGCAAGTTTCGGAATATCTGTTAATCTATTGATAGCATTCTGGCCATAACATGTAGTTTCCTGGCTGGAATCTAGCAAATACGACATAAGTTTTTTCTTTTTTAGGCTTCTCTGCTTTTCTAACAATTATCACTCATACTCCTTGCTGAGATTGTTTACATTTGTCTATTCTCTTTTTTAGAGATATTTATTGCAATAAATTAGTAATTTGTTTAGTTTACTAATTTTTGAAGTGATTCCTGCTGAGAAAGTTTGCAAGAAAATTGTTAGTGCCTTTGAGATGTTCTATTTCAAAAGTATATTTAGCAATTTTATTATACCAACTAAGACGTCGTCCTTAATCAATTGTTTTTTAATTAACTAAAAAATCTTTTACAGTTTTATTATCATTGCGAACTATAAAGTTTTTTGGTGCTAAGAAGATTCAGAATCTTTCTATTGCCAATTTAATAGCTAATAATTCTTTTTCAAAAATAACATATTTCTGTTGATTTGGTTTAAATGTTTCATAATTATATCCACAAATTAATTCTTCTTTTTCAAAAAATTTTGGAATAAGAGTTTTTCTGGCTCTTAATTCCGTTTATTTCTTTAAGAATTTCTTTTTCTTTCCATAAAAATTAAGGGTTTACTTTGAGTACACATCCTCAATATGTGTCAGATACATCAGTTTCTAAGATTAATTTATCTCATGTTTTAGGTAAATAAACATCAAGCAAATTTTAGATATTAACTTTAATTTGTTTAAAGTTGTATCGGCTTTGACAAACACAAAGCATATAAGTTTTATAACAAATGCATAAAAAGCAATTAACGCCAAGGAGAGATAAAGCAACAAAGAATATATTAACTTACAAACTTTATAGAGACTTTGTCATGCTCTTGAGCTCTTTACCAAGTGGATACATTCTTCTTCTACTATTACACACCTTCTACTACAACTCACACAAACTAAATTTTACATACGATACCAGTTACAAAGAGAAGTGCAAAAATGATCCAAAAGGAAATCTCTATACATATATAGAAAGCAAAGTATTTTTGAGATGATGAATTTGCTATCATCTAGCCAAATGTGTATATTTTTTGCTTTAAATTGAATTGATGTGTGATTGCCATCAATTCTAGTAATCAAAATAGGATGCTTCATTAGATTTTATTTTATTTTAGAATGGCATTCCATTTACAATAACTTATTGTAAGTCCTGTATCAATAAAAACACTTAAACTGTAAGGTTTATAACCTACAAAATTAAATGTTCCCGTAACATAAATATATCTTTTCTTTTCTTGAATACAAGAAAAAATAATTTTATCATTTTTGTTTGAAAATGATAAATTTGAGCTAATTGTAGTACTTCTTTATCTTTTTCATTCCTATAAGTGATTTCTGCCAGTATAGGAATTTAAACTTTTTTAGTTGCAATGGAATTTTCACAAGTAGATTTTTGAGAAAAATCTTTCCATTCTGATTAATTAGGAAAATTTTTGCCAAATATTTTTTGGTGATTTGATTTTATTATTTAAATACAAACTTTTTCCTAAAACTTGCATTTCTTGAATTTCTAGATTAACTCTAGACAGTCCATCGTGTATTAAATATGAAATTAACCATTGTTTTAAAATTTCTAAATCTGTCCAATTTATTAATCTTGGTTAAATTATAGAATTAAATGGTCTTAATTCAAATATTTCAACCACCTTTTTATCTATGGACTTTATAGAAGTTTTTGGTTGTCTAGTTATTTTATGAATTATTTTTCACTGAATTGTTAAATCATTGGAATTTAATTTCATGTCAATTCCTTTTGTTTTGATCTCAATTCTTACAGCGTCTTCTAAATTTAGATCATTTATAGAGATAAAATAATTTGGTTTGATATTAAACCAGATTACTCCATTAACTAGATTGGATTGAATTCCTCCAATTATAATTTTCATTGAGTTATTAAATCTTTTATCAAAAATCACAGCTAGAGTAGAGAAATTAATTTCTTGACAGAATAAAGCATTAATCCTAATTTTGATTAATCCTATCTGAATATATTTAATTTCTGAATATTTCTTTTTCTATCAAACTACTTTTTGTTTATAAAAAAGAGTGATGTCTAAATTTTTATCTCTAGACAATTTTGCAGTGGTATATCTATTATATTGTTCAAAAACTCTAGCAGAAAAAAATAAAAATTTTGAAATTTTATAAATTTCATATTTTTTCACTTCTTAAAGTTTTTCAAAAGTTTCTAATTCTTTTTCGATAAATATTATTTCTTCTCCGATAACATCACCTAAGCATAGTGTGTCTAACTCGCTTAAAAGACTTTGTTCTAAACTTTTTTTTTGCTCATCGTCTTGTACTGAGGTTAAGTTCTGCAAGTTCTTCATCATATTATGAAACATATCAAAATGTAGGCATTAGTCTGTAACTTGATTAGAATTGTTTAATAGAATGATCTACTTAATGTGATGCACCTTAAGTAAATTACTCTATTTTGACTTCCGAGGAATTATGGTGAGATTGGAATAGATGGCATGAAGTGATTATTTGGTAATTTTGAAATATTATATGATATTTTTACTTAATTATCTAGTAAAAAGTATTTTGTGTGAGATAATATTAGTTCATTTTTATTTGGTAAGTATAAGATAAAAATGACTTACTTAATATGCATTATATATTTTTATTTATTAAAAGTACCACATAGACAATAACATATGGTAACCTAAGAGTACCTACTAATTTTCATTTAGTACATATTTAAATATTATAGAAATAGTATCATGGTATATATAAGTTTCGTTTGAAATAACAACTTATTTGCTTATTTTAATATTTAATAATTTTTTATTATTTAATTATACTATTATAGTTTCATAATTTTCTCATTGAATGGTCCAAAAAAGCAAAAAATTTTAACCACAATACGAAGAACAAAAGTTTTAAAAGACAAAAATAAGTTTTAAAAGTTAATAAATTAAATTCTATATTATTTATTTTTATCGTTAGTGAATTGTTTTATTTTTTATTTTGATTTTTACTTTTTTGGTTAAGAATTTAGTTAATAAATTTGAAAGATCCATAAATTTTAAAATAAGAAAAAAAATTAAAATTAATCTCAAACAGGGTTATATGCTCATTTAAATTAAATGAAATATAAATGTTCGCTGCACCGACAAACAAAAGAACCAAACCAGTCTAAACATGGAATTATCAAACATGGCCCAACATGCTTTTCTCGTGAATGTATGAACACGCAGACATCTTTGAACGGAAGATTTGTAGATATCAGCCTTCCTTTACAATTATGTGTCACTCAAACTTGAGTAATCATTTCGTGAGTTTCAGAGTATTATATTATGTATTATTTTTTATGTAATATTTTTAATTAATAATGTAACACAAATTATTTTGAGTAAAATAATATGAATTTATTTTTATTAGATAATTACGAGACAAAAGTAACTAATTTAATATACATTAATAATTTTTATTTGTCAAAAATATTATATATTATTTCTTACATAATATTTTAAAAGTATTTAATAATTTGCATAGTGTAAAATCTTAGCTATGGTTTCTGACGCTCTATTCTTAGAATAGCTTGACTCCAATTGGGTAGAGAAGGGAACACCTTCCATTGAGCGCGTGGAATTATATTTCCTTGCCAAATCGGCTAAATATTTCTAATTTTTGAGTAATTATTGGATAATTTCGGTTATATAACATTATATATATATATATTTATTATTATTTAATTATGTAGCAAAAGAATATTTTAGATAGAACAATATTATTCTATTTTTGTTAAATAAGTAAAAAATAAAAATAATTTATTTAATTTGTATTAATTATTTTTATTTATTAAAAATATAACGTAACATTACTTATATGATAGTGCCAAATTAGCCTGAAAGAAAATCGTCTCAAATTCTTATTTTATAAGTTTAAAGTACGCACAAAATATTGATTTGAATTATTTTTTTCATAAGTTTTTTTTAAAAAAAAATATTTATATAAAAAATTATTTTAACTGCACATCAATAAGTATATAAATAAATTATACTTTATTTTAATTTTATATTATTTATTTTATAAAATAAAAATCAAAATGCGTTTTACTAATGGACCTATTAATATATGATCGTTAAATTTTTATCTATAGAATTTTTTATTTAAATTTTAAATTATTTATTTTATAAAATAATCGAAATACTTTCTATTAACGTGATTGGTCTATACATATCACCTTGATAAACTCCTCCATCTCTGGCCGCCTTTTTCCAATCAACAAAAACAAGATTCTCTTTCTCTGTCTGTGTGTGTTGAGCATGGAGAAGAGGAAGGAGTGGAAGGAGAAGCAAGTAGCGCAAACCGCCGCCGCCGCCGATAGGTCCTCAACGGAAGAAGTGAAGCTAGCTTCCATCGCAATCAGCTTCGACATACGGTTGAGATCGGCCGACATGCCCGCCGACATGCAAGAGCGTGCCCTGCGTTATGCCCGGTTGCTCGTCGATTCGGCCGTCGGCAACCACCGCCCTAACCCCACCCTCCTCGCCCGCTCCCTCAAAAAGGTCTTCTCTTTTTCCCCACTTCTATACATTTATCGATCGAATTAGTGGTTCGCTTTTTGACAGTTATTAATCTTTTTCAGTTCTGCGGATAGGGAGGCAATTTTTCCTACCCGCCCGGTTTCCTTTTATAGGATTTAAGATTTTTTTTCTCCTGATAACAAATAGACTGAAGTCAATATATGTATTTTTTTTCCCGTTTTTTCTGTCTTCACTCCCGATTATTTAAAATAAATAATTCTTAAATATTAATATATGTATAAAATATATATTTTATAAATATAATAAATTTAAAATATTAAAATATTATATTTATTT
>JAOTRH010000025.1:3698827-3724898 GCA_034768845.1 Heliamphora exappendiculata
TTGGCCTAGCTGGAGTTCATGGAGTAAGATTTCGCAAAGAGGCCCATTAAAAATCTGAGCTGGGGACCCTGCTGTGAGCAAAATCCCAGCAGGGGTGCTGTGAGTGTGTTTCTATTTTATTCAAGCTTCTAAGATTTAATTGGAATCGTTCATTGTGTTGAATTAATTGAGTAAGTAATCTATGTAAAAAAATCAGATCAATCAAAAATTATTAGCCATATGATGGAAATATATTTGTTTGATATTTTATTCTCAAAATATTATAAGTCAATTAATTTTTTCCAAAACAAACATACTCTTATCAGATAGATAGTGATGTCTGATTGACCTTTTTTTTTTTAATGAAAATTATCTACTCAATGAGTTGAATATAATAAACAATTCTAATTAAATTTTAAAAGCTCAAATAAAATAAAAATACACTCACAGCACCTACTGTGATTTTGCTCACAACAAGGTCCCTAGCTCCTTAAAAATTATAGCACTTCTAAAGCGGGTCAGGAAGTGAGTTGAACTCTAATTTGAGTGTTGAAGTCGGTTCACCATGTCAAGGGTTCGAACCTTACATTTGTCCCAGTAGTTGGAGTGTTGTAGCCGGCTTATCGTGACCCCATTTTCTTCGCAAGGCTTTTGACCTCCAATGTAACTGTACGAGGGAAGATTCGTAAATTATATTTGTTTAAATCCAATCCAATCGAACCCGTCAATAAATTGGACCCTATGAAGACGAACAAACGTGAACTGGCCGGCAACAACTTACCGAAAGCCACTCCGATGCTGAAATTAGAAAGAGTTTGAAGAGAAAAACTATTAAGAAAACAACTGGACAGAGTTTTAACTAGTAAAATCAAGTTATGCATACTATTTGCCTATGAAAACCCTCCTTTTATATTGAAAAAATGGGCTTCTCTCTCCTCAATCGTAATGATGAGGATTTTTCCTGCACGTTCCCCTATAGACGGCGTTCCCCTATAAACGGTTTTACCATTCCTGCAAATAGCATTATTAGGGCTCGCAAACCAAATTCAATCTTTTTGTCATTAATGTACTCATCTCAGCTCATACCTAATGCCAAACCCTCTGCATTTATATCTTAATGTTTGTCAAAACTTAAATGATGATGAATATCTCTTAGTTTAATCGTATTTAATATTGTACGACTTGGATCACATCTCAATAAATACTGTACGAATTGAATAAGATCACATTAAATGTGACGTCTATGACCGAGTCCCCTTCTCACAACGAGACATAGCTAGCTCGGCTCTATTGCCGAACTAATGGCCTAGGTCCTCCTCAAATGGGCTTTCGGCCCAAGGGCAAAGATATGCCCGGTGGATCGGGGCGAGTTTAGTTCGCCCCCTTTAGTAACCAAAATAAAAAAATATAATAGAAGTAACAAATTAACCAAGGCACAACTTTAGCTTGGCAATCAAGATCCAAAAATCAGAATAATCATGGTGTCGCGGGAACCCAAATAAAGGTGGCCAAGTGAGGGCAGAGTTATAAATACAATATGATTCACACAATATATAATTAAATTTAAATTTTTTATTTTGAATTTGAGATAAAACTCACACAATTAAATTTAAATTTTTTTATTTTAAATTTAGAATAAAATTCTTGACAATGTTCCAGAATAGCATTTTTGTTATTTTTTACTCTTAGATTCTTATCCAAAACTAATACTTAAATTAATTTGCTAGTCCTAGTTACAAGATGGACATTTAGAGAAATTTGATGCTAGAACTATTTACTATGCGACACGTGCCCTTTGTGATTCGAACCATTTACTATTTACTATTTACAATTTATCCACCGATGCTACAGTAGGGTTGCTACGTTCCGTTTTGAGAGAAATTGTGTGAAAATCTCAAGCTCACCTGCTACAATGGCGGCATCGAGGATGATGATCTCCAGCAAGGCTTCGCTTTGAAACTTGATTTCCAGCCACCTCCGCTCCACCGCCAGCGCTAACTCTGTCGCCGCTTTTCAGTTGGTAAACAGTGCGCCTGGATCTCTCCGCTGCCATGTTGCACAAGACTTCGTCGCCTCTGAGATACTTGAGTGTCAAAGCCCTGAAGTAGCCCCAATTCAATTTCGATTTGGTTTGGCAGCAGAGCGTTTCATGGTTCAGTCTCGAATTGAGCTCTACGGCTGTGGTTAAGACTGACTTCGATGATGATAGGAAGTATGATAATAATGATGATGAGGGAGATTTTGATCTCGACAATTATTACAAGGACGTGCTTGGTGATGATAAGAATTCAGATGAGGATCATGATTCTGATGGTGATCTTAATGATGATGGTGGTGGTGGTGGTGGTGGTAAATTTGGTGGTTCTCGCCGTTACAGGAAGTAATTTGCCATTTGGTTTGACAAGATTGTTTGTTTTCCATCGTTATCAGTGATCCATGACATTACTGTGTTTTAAACGATGAATATTACTCATTTGGTGGACTAATACAATTTCTCTGCTGAATGAATAACGAAGAGGAATGGGTCGAGACCCATCCCCAATGGGCCTCGTAAAGGCCTAATAAGAAAAAATCCAGCGGAGAAGAGAATAGTGGAATGAAGTCCGGAGCCGCTGGGTCACGACAAGGCCCAAAGGAGGAGAGTCCCAACGAGAAGCTGGTAGTTCAAAGCTGGTAGTTCGGCCCGTACGAAGGGCAGTTCAGGGCCGAAATGGGTATAATCGAGAACCAAATACAAGTTCTAGCCCTGGAATCGCATTTAATGCGATCTGACCGAAAAAGTGCAGCATTTAATGTGATCTGACCAAGATGGGTTGGCATTTAATGCCACTAGACCAAATGGTTCCTGCCATTGAGTGCATTGCAGGTTCAAGAGAAGCATTTAATATCAAAGCCTCAGCCCAGAGGATGAGCCGAGGTGCGAACATTAATGGTGATGTGACTACTGTAGGTCTGTCACTGCCGCTAATTCAGCGGTAGGAGAGGCATGGCCGTTTTGCATAGCAGAATGTCAGGAAAAGTCATCATGAGAATTGAAGAGAGAGAAGGGACATTCTCCACTATAAAAGGTGAGGGTTAAAAGGGAAAAGGTATGCACAATCAAGTTCAACTAACCAAAACTCTACCAATTCATATTCTGACTAGTTTTTCTTTCCTCTAACTTCATCATCAGAGTGGCTTCCAGCGAGTCACCGCCAGCCAACTCACATTTGTTAACTCTTATAGGTGTTGATCTATTGGCGAGTTCAATCGGGCTGGGTATAACCCATCAAATAAATATAATTTACGGGGCACCTCCGTACATTTGGCGCTGTCTGTGGGAACCAAGTTGAAAATAGATTGCAAAACTGCCAAGGGCAACACCTTCAAAGGTGCCCACTATTATTGACAAACATGCTTCACTAGGTTCTATAGAAAGGCATATAGTGCAGAGAAAAGAGGAGAAGAGGGCTGCTCATGAAACAGCAAGGGCCCTTGGGCATGACCTCACTAAACTTGTGTTTAAACTAACTTTTTTTTTGTAGGTTTTTTAGTTTTTTGACTTTTTTTTTTTAAAAAAATAGATGTAAAAATATGTAAAAAAAGCCAACATAAGTCAAACAAATGGGCTTTTTAAAAGGCTTTTAAGTAAAAAGCTTCCTAAAAAAGCTAGGTCAAACATAGGCTAAAGAGTCGACGCTCCATGCAATGGGGCAAGAAATCTTGAGGCTCCGTTCTTTCTTGAGGAACCAGGAGCGGGACACTCACAAGCTCAAGTGGGGAGTTCACACGCTAGAGAGCTAAAATCCCATGGGCCAAGGGGTAAAAAGGGAGAGGATGAGGTCAACCTAGAGCTGGGACAGATCCTCAGGGAGTTTACCAAGCAAAGGGAAGTTTGAGCACAAAAGAAAACAGTTACACTCTAAGAAAATCCAAGCGGAACAAAGACCCTTCGCGAAGAAACGAGGAATCGATGTCAGCATACTACACGACAACCGAACCAAGTGACGTATAGGAGGGGATGATCACCACGCCGTTGGCCGAGCACATAAATAGGGCTGAGCCCCCAATAAGCTTCTCCGTACAGAGGTTCAAGTCATACAAAAGACGTTATGACCCGAACTCGAACACGCACATCAGTCACTACAAGCAGATGATGACGTTGTGGAGAGGTAACGACGCTCTCATGTGCGAAGTTTTTCCATCCAGCTTGGGCGAGGCTGGACTGAGAGGGTTCGACTGTCTGCTACCTCGGACAATAACGAGCTAGAGAGACCTGTCGAAGGGGTTCATAACTTGCTTCGTCACTAACACAAAAATCCTAAAAAAAAATCGATTAACTTATGGCGCTACAGAGGGGGAAGGAATCACTGCAAGATTACAAGAGGAAGTACTAGAAGGTGTACAACGACATTGAAAACTGTAATGAGGAGGTGGCCATGGCCTCTTTCAAGCATGGGCTTCAACCCAGAGAAAAGTTGAGAGCTTCTCTTACTAAAAAGCCACCACAGGACATCTCGGCGATGATGGGCCGAGGGCCGAGTGGAGCAATATATAAGAGTAGAAGAAGATGTGGAAAGGGTCGAAATCGTAGTAAAGCCCAGAGAACAAATAATGACTCTAGAGAGGCCGAGAAGACGCAGCCCAGTAAGGACAAGAAGACCGAGTCCAGCACGGCCGAGCAAAAGAACAAGGGATGAGCTCACAAACATACCGATCAGGTTGGGAGCCGAGTTCAGGGTAGGGAGGTCATGAATGCGATATTCAAAGAATCCATTCACAAGATCTTACCTCATATCAAAGATAGGCCTTACTTCCAGTGGCCCCCCAGATTACCTGATTCAGTTATCCAATCAGCTATGGAGAAAGGCATCAAGTGGAGATGCTCCTATCATAGGAAAGGAGTCACAGAACGGAAGATTGTCGAGCCTTTAAGAAACATCTTGAGGATTTGGTTCAGCTAGGGCACCTGAAAGAAATCCTGGATGAAGGGATTGAGAGGCAGAGGTCCCCTACAACGATGAGGGCAAAGCCTTCAACTAGGACAACACACCACGGTGTAATCAATGTAATTCACGAAGTAGAAGGGGCAGAACAAAAGAACTCTATACGGGGTAGATGAAGAAGTTGGGACATATTACTGAAGTGATGAAAGCGTAAGCAGAAAATGGGAAGAGGCCAAGATCAGGAGGGTACGGAGGACAAATTTCGTTCTCGGAGAAAGATTCTGAACGGGTGCAACACCTACATAGTGACGCCTTGGTAATATCACTCAACCTTTTGAATTTCGAAGTCAAGCGAGTGTTGATCGATCAGGGAAGTTCGATCGAAATCATGTACTATGATCTCTTCAAAAAGCTTGGCTTCAGTGACCGAGACCTAACCCCATCTCACACCCCACTCATTGGGTTCAATTCGCTGTTGGTTTGGCATTTGAGAAGGGTCAACATTCCTGTAAGGGCAGGGATGGCCGAGATCATAACTAACTTTTTGGTGGCTGACGTGCCCTCGGCCTACAGCGCCATTATAGGGCGAACTTGGTTGCACGAACTGAAGGAAGTTTTTTTCTACGTACCACCAAATGCTGAAATTTCCCACCGCTGAAGGGATAAAGGTCATCTTCGAGGATCAAGCCGCCTCTAAGAATTGCTTCGTAGCGGCCCTCAAAGTTGAAGTACAAACTAAGGAGGTGAAGGTGGTCGAAGTGGCTGATCAACCCGTCTTAGAAGACGTTGAAAGAGAGGCCAAAGACAAAGCCATAGAAGAGCTTGAAACGATAAGGATCGATCCCAGCGATGTGGAGAAATTTTTCCTACTTTGCTCAACCATGACCTAGCAGGAGAAACGGGATTTGCTTGATCTGTTGCGGCGGAATATTGAGGTATTTACTTGGACCCCATATGAAATGCCAGGGGTGGATCCCACATACATCTACCACACATTGAACGCAACCCTACGATCAAACCTGTAAGGCAAAAGGAACAGCGCTCAGCGCCACACCATGCAGAGGCCGTGGTCGTGGCCGAAGAAGTAGGAAAGCTATTGGAAACTGAGGCAATAAGAGAAGTTCAATACTCAGAATGGCTGTCAAATACGGTGGTGGTTAAAAAGAAAAACGAGAAATGGAGGTTGTGCGTGAATTTCACGAATCTAAACAAAGCCTGCCCGAAGGACAGTTTTTTCCTCCAAAAAATTGATCAGCTCGTATTCAACAGCAGGACACCAGCACATGAGTTTTCTAGATGCATATTGAGATTACCAGATCACCATGTTTAGCCAAGATCAAGAGAAGACTTTTTTCATTACCCCGCGAGGTACCTATTGCTACAAGATCATGTCGTTCGGCCTCAAAAACGTTGAGGCCTCCTTCTAGAGGATGCTCACGAAGATGATCACTGAAGTGCTAGGGAAGACGATGGAGGTTTACATATATGATATGTTGGTAAAGTCCGAGAGGAGGGAGGACTATCTGGCCGACCTACAAGTAATTTTTGACATTCTCAAAACCCATCGCTTCCACCTTAGTGCAGCCAAATGTGTGTTCGGGATCGGTTCGAAAAAATTCCTCGATTTCCTAGTCACAATCCGTGGAATTGAAGCAAGTCTAGACCAGATTGATCTCTTTTGATTGCTAGCTAGTGAATTTAGAGCTCATCACCTCTTCACATATTTTAGATCAAAATCTACTCTTGGCACGATTTAGCTTTAATTTGCTTGAAACCATCAACCAAATTCCCGATGGTGATGTTTGACATTGTTAAAATTAATAATTTATAAATTATAACTTATAGCAAAAATTATAAGTATTTGGTAAATATTATAACTTGACATTGCTAAAACTAATAGCTTATAACAAAAGTTACAATTGTTTGGTAAATATTATAACTTGTAACTGAAATAGAATAAAAAAATAGTTATAATTTATAACAAAAATTATAAAAGTAGTTTAAAAATTATAACTTGTAACTAAAACTAAATAAAAAAAATCTAGAAACTACTAAGAGTAGCTTTGCTAAATACCCCCATTGTATAAACTGCTTGAGCCTTCGTAAAAAATGACAATGGAACAAATGCAGGAATGTGGTATCTCATATCCGTCCCCAATTTGAGCAAGACAGGTTCGAAGAGAAGATCAGAAAATTAACAGTGTCAAGAATATATCATGAGTAGTTCACAAACTTAAAAAGGTGATATTACAAAGAGCTAAAGAAAATATAACAAACAAAAAATAATAATTGATAAATCATTAAAACTAAAAACATAAAAAGTAAAAAAAAAATATGATGAAAAATAAAAGATAAATATAAAATTTTATATTTTATGCCATACTTTTTGAGAAGAAATTATATGTATTTATAAATAGAGTAGAATATTTATTTTTATAATTAGTGCAGAATAAATAAATACCATAATAAACAAATACCATTTCCGCCCATTTGTTATCAGTAACAAAAAAAACCTGTCCATAACATAACAAAGACTGAGAAAAAATTGTCAACCCTAACCCTGAGTCTCTTAGGCATCGGTGGGGCTCACTTTCACCCCACCTCATTAATTCGGACTGCTCACTTGTAAGGGCCCCCCATCCATGCCAAAAACAAAGTTAAATTGAACAAAATAATTGGACAAGGTTTATGTTCAAAGAAATAAATGGTTTATTATTGTTCACCTTTTTAAAGATAAATGTGATACACTCGTGCAGTTGCAGTCCCCCTGCTTTTTTGCATTAGTAATGACCCTACAATATGAACTATTCTACAATATGAACAGTTCAAATAATGGAACTTTAGCCCCAGGCCCAAGAAGCTCTTCAGTTAGATTCCCAACAATAATTGCAAATATTGATCAACGGACCACAACATGGTTCACGTTGTGTCGTGAACCATTTTGCCAAAGACAATAAAGATGCTCCAAGTAAATAAATTAGTACTAAATAAATGGCTGCAGCAATCACTGTATTTTTGTGTAACAAACAATGACAGGAAAAAAAAAACCATTCTAAAGGAAGCTTACCCCAGACCGGACACAATGGTGAGACGGCAGAGGGAAGCCTCGCTGCATGACATAAATATGAAGCGCTGATGAAAACTTAAGAGCTCCAACTCCATGGAGAACTCCCAGCAGAACGACTGAAACGGTTACCATAACTTCCTTCTCCATTATGTCTCCAGCGTTTCTTTTTCTTACCATTCTCTTTCCTCGAGCCACTTTCTTCATGTCTGACCCTCCCCGGCTCACCATTGTCTTTGTTCTTCTTAACAAGCTTATTCTCCTCCTTAACTGCTTTCCTCTTCTTTCCGGATGAAGGTGTGCTACCATAGTCAGCTATCGAATTTCCTCTGGGAAGTGGTTCTTCCTCCTCCTCCTCACCTAACTGCCAATTACAACAAATTCCCTGCTGATCATCATAATTCACTTGCAATGGCTCTCCTGCTCCAGGTAGCAAGTTATTAAATGTCACTTCCCCATTAGACCCTCCTTTTCGTTTCAATAGTACTGGGTCTGGTCTTATTATAGTACCCAGAATGCTCCTGTCGGAGCCTAGGCCCAAGATGGTCTTTGTGTTTGTCAGTGTAGAGAGAGCCATGGCGAAAGCGGATCTAACCTGAAGTAGCAAAAGCAAGAAAAAAATACTTTCGGTCAAGTCGTGGTGCAATGTGGATTGAAGTAAGGGTGTAGTCGAAGAGCTCAAAAACGATGAACTGACAAATTTAAACCAAAATGTGCCTCCAGAGCAAACAACAGCTCTAACTCTAGTATGAGTCTTCTCATCATCTGGCATGTCTTCTGGATTTTCTCTTCCTCCTGGGTAAGAAGAATCCTCCCACTAAATGGACTGAACACTGACCAAAGGACTTGTGGGGGCTGTAAACAACTATCCCACATGAAAAGCTTATTGCTTGATTTTTTAGATTTTGAGTTAGTAAGCAATGTTTTTAGATATACAAGGCACCAACTACTGACCGGAGGATGACAAAAGGGCAGAACCAGCCTAAGTTTCAAATCCCATGGTTTTAAGACTAACTACAAGACGAATCATCATCTTGTTTTGGGGGTAGGGAAAAAGCAGCCATAGTGCAAATCATAGACTTTCTGGATAAAAAGAACATAAAAGATTTTTGCTTGAGGGAACTTCTTGCATGTTGGAAGTCACAAGACCCCCAGACAAATGAAGAGCCATCAAGGACAATATAAGTCCCACTTGCCACACATTTTGCCCTCCTGATATTTCCACAACAAATATAGGACTACCAAGAATTCCATGTTACATCCTGAACGTATACCTCACATTTACATCAAGTCACATGATTAGATGTCATTAAGGTACCAAATTCACACAGGACCAACAGGAATTATTCAAGTAATAGGACAGATGCAGAACAATGAAATCATAGAGTACAAACCTGGAAATAGCCAAATGAATTCTTCCCTATGTCATTTTCTGGTGCCTGTTATCACCCAAAAGCAAAAAACTCCAATCAACGACCTGAAGAGGATCAAGATTTTAAAAAACAATAGTAGTCGCCGTAACGGTGCTGGTAACATGGTTTCAAAGCATAATGGTAGCAACATAACGGTAGTGCCATAGCAGCAATCGAAGCCATGAATATTTCCAACTTTATAAAATAGCAAAGCACAAAGAAATGGGAAAAAGATTAAGAAAATTAATCAACCAATATAAATTAATACATTATATGGTACATATCACAAATTACAGAAATTTAAAATTCACGTGCTAAATTGTTACTAGATTAATGCGCAAAAAATAATGTTTTTGGATTTTTGAAAAATAATAATAAAAAAGTAATACAACATTTAATATACAAATCTAACCTAAAACAACCGACATCTAAAGATCCTAAACTTGGTTAGCAAAAATCTTAAACAATTATTTTTTATTAAAAAAAAAAGCAAAAAAACAAAATTCTTTGCATGCTCGAAAGCCAAAAAGTGTTGAAGATCTAGTAAATCTGAAAACTTGTGAGCCAAATGTTGCAAATCAATCATTATTCATGTAGATCCTCAATTTTTGACTTCTAGTAAGCATAAATCTTCAACAAATAATTAAAAAAATAATGAATAATACAAGCAATCAAAATCATTACTATTCGAAAGGAGAGTGCCGAAGATGTTGAAAATCTAAAAATTGTTAGGCAAAATCGCAAATCAAGCTTCAGCCATGTAGGTCTGTGATTTTTGGTTTCATAGGATTGCTTCTTGTCTTTTTAGTGTAATTGGAGGAAAAAAACGATTTAAAACAATCCACAATTTGAGGAACAGTTACGGTTGTTGTAACGGCCTTTACACAAGGGATTTTCCATCACGCCGCTATTTGGGCCAAAAGGGGATCGGTAGGCACCGAAACTGTTACCGTTACGTAACACAAATTTTAAAACTATGGTTCTGACCACAAGGAACTTTCAAATAATCTTTCAAAGAGGTTTCAGTCACCTCTACACCTCAAATATAATTTATTTATTTTGATATTTTCTAGTTGAAATTGAATAAAAGAAGGTTTAGAGGGTTAAGAAGCATGAATAGGAACACGGAACATGAATATGACCTAATACGGCAATGTTGACGCGAAATTTTCTTAAAAAATGAGGACACGATATGGCTAGGGCACATCAATTCGTATATATTTTATATGCATACATGAAAACAATAACTAGATTTTTTCTCACCACAAATATATTCATATTTTATCATTCCAAAATAGGTAATGTTTATATTTACTGATTTTTATCTTTTAAAAAAATATCATAACCTATAAATAAAAATTATTTGAGAATTATTTCTATTTTTAAAAAAATATAAACATTTTTTAAAAATTTACTAAATTATTGTAAATAAAAAATGTGTTTTCCCTAGTTTTGTGAACATCTCATTCCTTACTCTACCACTTTTGATCTCTCCTACCTCTTCTTACCATCACCGACAAATAACTTCAACTACCGTCTCCAACCACCATCTCTGGCCGTTACCTCCACCCGCTAGCCGTCACCTCCCTTTGCCATTGGTTTCCATCACCGTTGTTGGCACCACCACTCCACACCAACTGCCACCTCCACCCACCAGCTGACCACATCTCCCCCCTACCGACTGCAACCTCCACACACCGACCACCTAACTACCGTTGCGAGCCACCATCTTCACCAATACTTTCGGCCATCATTTTTCACAAATTTTCCTACCTGTATTCACCACCTTCGGTCGTTAGTAACGATGACTATTTTTGCCAACTTGCCAACCTCTGAGCGCCCTAACCTCTATTAAGGATTGGCCATTATCGTTGGACCACCTCCAATTTCATGGCCCATCGCTACCTTCAGTCAGTCCCATAGGGATCCCAACCTCCAACAATCCTTTTGGTCAACTCCACTCCCTCTAGCCACCCTTCATTTGATTTAAAATAAAACTTCACATAAATATATATGAGCCAAGTGGGACATAAGAAATTACTTTCATGTTCAATTTCTACTTCTACATACTAGAAATGAACGTGCACAACAAGACTTAATATTTACATTAGAAATTTGTTTCATAAACAAATTAAAAATTTTGAGATCTAAAATATAAAAACTTAAGATATCCAAAGGGGTGATTAATAGGTATAAGCACATCGCTTTTATTTAATTATTCCATCACAAGTTATCTTTTTTCAAGCTTGTAAGATGGTTCGCTTGTTTTCGTTTGTTTAAAAGATGGACATGCGTCCCCAAGTGTCCGAAGAATGCCCTATATAAAGGGAGAACCCAACTTTGTGTCTCTCTATTCTTGAAGTTCTGTCTATTTTACCATTCCCAAAATATCGAATAGAAGTTACATTTTGACTCTTCTCAAAAGCCCCACGTCCAAATAACTGGTCCAGACTATGTTTCAGTTCTCTCATCACCCCTCTTTCCTATCAATGTAAATCTGCTTTCCATACATTTTGTGCCCGAGCCATTCAAATGTAAAAGTTGAAGCATGGAGATAGAGCGAAGCAATATTTCAATGTGAGTTAATTTTCGTCATCCAAGATCAAACCAGGGTAAATAGAGATTCCTACATATACATGCTACTGTTTCTTCACCGTTTTCTCTTCAATTTCATGTATACACGGTATGCTTCTGTTGGGAATCTTTTACCAACATACTTGTTCAAAAATTTGAAAGTGAATTCTGTACACACGCGCACACACACATATGTATGTATGCTGTTGTTAGGGGATAGTTCCATTATTTCTTGATTCCTTTAAGTTTTTTTTCCCTTGTGTTCGTTTTGGATCACTTTTTGCCTTTTGGGATCTATTTAGCAACTTACAATTGTAAGTACTCCCTATGAATTATTTTGCTTTTGTGTCATGTAAATGGAGACTCAAGAACATAACGTGAGTTTTGGATATCTAATCTAAGAAAAAGTGCACTCAAATTATGATGGATAAAAAAAACACTACTTTTTCTAAGAAGTTCTTACTTCACCTTTATATATTAGGTTAGAAATTTTGGGTTCCGTCGATTAAAGTTAAATCTTAAGAAATTGAATATACATATAGTAAAAAAAATTAAATTCCAAAGTACACCAAATTAGGTCCAATTTGGGATAATAACTAATAATCTTATGTTCTACTTTTTCAAATTTTCTCATTGAGACGAATCGAATAAGTAAAAATCCTTGTTCAAAAGATGAAAAAAATTTGACAAAACACAAATAAGCCAAAATTTACTAATAAGTCAAAAATTTTAACTTATTTTCGTTTATAGTAAATTTTATTCATCTTTTAGCTAAAAATTTAAGTTAACTAAAAGATAAAAACAGTTAAAAAAATACCGAGTTCTAATTTCAAACCAGACTTTGATATAAAAAAAAAATTAATGCACATGCATGGCATGTGCCATCCCCTCTAGTCTATACTACTATATATAAAGCAAACCCATAGAGTTGAAGCCCTGTCACAATTATTTTTAATTCCAAAATTATCCCTTCACCTGCCATATCCTTAAATAACTACCACGTTTAGAGTTTGTTCTAGTTGGGTTGTGTTTGGTTTTGCACGAAAGAAATTTTACCCAAACAAACGGTTAATTGCACACATTTGTGTGCCACACTTCTAGTACATGATAATGGGAAGCATCTAAATAGGTGTCCTAGCATGTGGCAAAAAGCGTGCAACAAGCATTAGAATCAGCCATGTGTCCGGCATGGACACGCCACATTTTTAAAATTTTTGGTGCTTTAGAGGTGTATCTAGCCAATCCATTTTAAAAAGCTCCAGGCTGAATCAATTCAATCATGACAAGTAAGAGAATGATCGTCCCAGCCAGAACCACACCAAAACATCTGGGTTATAAGGCTCCCAAATTCCAGCAAAATATGCAAATACAAACATATATAGATTCTCAAGATTACCTGTGGGTCCTCAATGGCAATAAGAAATGGCCTTCCTTTAACAGTAAACCTGACAGAGGCAGTGGAACCAAGGAACACAGTCTAACTCAAATTATGTTATGTTTGATTAGACAAACTAACTCATCATCAGAAGGTAAGTAGAGCAGTATTGATTTCACAGAAAAATGTTTTACCCTTTGATACTCTTCGAGAAGAAGGTGCCTGCTCCGTTGCAAGCGACACCAACGTCAGATGTGTTCAATTTGCGCCCATAAATGTCAAAAAAATAAACCTAACACGCGAAAGAAACTCATCAGTGAGAGTCTAAGTCAACAACTTTACTTCTTTTCCTAAATAAAAATTTCAAACAAATCAAATTGAAACTAAAGTGTCCAATGCATTGCACTTGGAATTTGTGGATCTTCTGTAGCACCATAAAAAAAATAAAAAATGAAAAAGTCATTTTACTATTTAAACATAGGTGGCTTGCTGGTAAATAGCATATCTCTTATAGCACCTATATAGTAGATAATACAGTGCTCTGCCAATCTCAATGCACATGCACTTTGACAGGAGTTTCAATGATATGAGAAAAATGCAAATCACTCCAGAAGACCTGAGAGTATACACAGTATAGTTACTGCAGAAAACATACCAAAAGAATTCCCAAGTTATGTTCTGAAGAAGCTTGCTGCTCACAGAGACTCTGAATAATACAAAACATCATACAGAGAAGTAACAAGTCATGAAAATGAAAGAAAATTAATCAGGATTTGGTAGAAGGACAAATCACATTCAGCATAACCCAATCAACACAGCATTGACTTCAAAGCAATGAAAATAATGAGTAATACATGTATTGATAACATGCAATAAATGGAATGAAAAACACCTTTGGATCAACCACATGGTAATAACATGAGGGTTTCCTCTATCACCCGCTACAATTATTTGACACCCAATCGTAGATGAAATCTCATTACAGATGATGATAACAACTTATGTACATTAATAAGGTAGTTTATAAATTCATGGTTATAATAGTTTGGTTTGTTCTTTCAAAAACATATAAAACTCTATAGATGACTAAATTCCTAACCCACAGCCCAAACAAACCAAATCTGGGTCAAAATGGCGCGGCTCAATTATATTATGAAATCGAGGACCCTATGTAGATACACATGGAGAACTTCTTAACCACATTGACCGTCTTTTCGGCCATTCTAGCATTCTGATGCATATTTTTATTACTCCATCCATCCATTCTATGTGCCTTAGTCGACAATGCAGATGGTTTAAGAAAAGCTTCTTTAGGTAATAAATTTTGCAAAAATACTGTTTCTCTTATTTGATAATTCTGATTCTTACTTTTCTTATTCCCACCATCCCATTCTATGGGCCTTAGTTGACAATGCTGACTATTTAAGAAAAGCATTTTTAAATAGCAAATTTTGCAAAAAATATTTACTCTCTTATTTGGTAATTGGGAATTGGGATTGTATTCAAATATAAATTCAAAGAAGGGTAGCATGGAAAAGAGAAGATTAAAATTTGAGTTTTCAACATGAGACGCAAATCTTTCAAAAATGTAAAGGAAGACGCATATAATGGGATGGGGAGTAGACTCACATTAATCAAAGTTTCTAATTAAGATATTTATTCTGTCCATGTGAGTGTGCCAACCAGGCTGCTACTTGTATGCCTGATTCCCAGAATATAACATTCAATATGCTAAAACAGATTTCGATTCAATTACCCGCAACATTGCTATGAGCATTGTAAGAAGTGCATATGAACCAATTCCACCAGTATATACCTGCATATTGAAGACTAAAATTAGGAAAATCAGAAGAAAGGTCGTAGATTAATCACTAAACTAAATAAACCCACACCTCATTTAACTCTCTTTGCTGCAGAAAAACTTTCAATATCAAACACAATGGCCGTAATGGGGGCCACTTAGATACAGCATCCTGAGAAGAGAACCACGAGTATATTAGAAATTGCAACCACTATATAGAAAGAACTCATGCATACAACGTAAGTGAAGAGTTTGTTGCATGTGTAAATTGTTTTTCTATAAGTACTATATGTCACACAAATATATACGTGTGTATGCAAGTATGGGCACGCGTGGCGGGAGGGCTAAGTTTTGAAAAAATTCCAAATATTTAGAACTTACCAAGGACGGGATGTAGCCTGTGAAAATCAAGTCGCAACTGGATGAGATGAAGAAAGTGTCGACAATGATGAAATAAGTTTGAAAATGTTGATGGCAGAAGGAGTCACTCTCAATCCGATCAAGCGAGAAATACTCTACCGATAAAATAAAGCGAGAGGGCTCATTAAGAAGGCCATCTTCCATCCGTGTTACTTAGATAGGGTGGGCGTGGTACTAGACTCCGAACAATGACGAATATATCAATGGACCTTAGGAAATGGGATGGGACTTGAGGGCCTATCTTACTTTTGATTCTCTTTTCCAACCCTTTCTTTTGAATCAACCTGGAATGCAACCAACGAAGCAAATAAGGAAAGGACTAAAATCTCCATACATGATCCAGGTGCAAATCGACCGTTCCTTAGTGGTGATAGAGAGAGGGACATAGCTCAAGATGGATTCTATAAAAGAAGAAAGGAAAACGCTTTGATTGATTGATTCATAGTGACAACTTATTGATGCTCATTAGCAGTGAAGTCCCTTAAACCAAAAGTTCGAAAGCTTTTGACTGGGCATACGAGAGAAATTGACTTTACATACTGATATTGTATACTAAAGGGAAGGCCTTGGCACCAATCCTCCTTACCTTCCGCTTGTCATCCCTCTCTTCTTTGCTTTGCTAGCATCCTTTAACAAGCAAGTTGAATAAGCCTTCAAAAAAGATGGGGCTATTTGAGATACTTTGCCAACAATACGCATCAGAGCCCCCCAAACAAGCCTTTTGGACTAATCAAGATGGCCCTTAAAGGGGCTTTCTGGATGTGGAGATTTGCTTGTTATGTTTGTTTTAGCTTTGTAGCTTTCCTTTTCAACTCGGAAGCACTTAGCCTTTCCAATGTGAGAGTTCCAGCTGAAGCATCTATTTCTAGCAAGCTACCTTAATTCCATTCAAATATCAAATAGTGGTTGCATCAATTCTTTCATTAAAGAAAGATTAGCGCTTGCTAATTAGAAGAGTGGCATACTCAATTAGGGATACTCTCTCTTTTATACGACGTGCTAGTCCCCTATTTTAATCCCAAAGGGTTGTTGGTCCTTTTTTTTTACCAATTGGGGCCTTTCCTTCACCACCCGCCCGCATAGGGATGGTCTATACGGGTTCATAACTACTACTCTTAACATGACACTTATCTAGCCAACACTTAAACTTATAAGTTTGGCCCCTAAATTCTTTTAAAAATTTAATAACCGCACCCCTAAGATTTTTGAAAAAACTTCTCACCTTCAGTTTTTTCCCCGAACTCCCTAATTAAAAAACTAATATAAAATACATGTGAAAAGACAAGCTTTAAGATGTCTTAATTGCAATGAAATTACTTGTTCTTAGTTTTGCTTTAGATCCCTATCTTTCAAAATTACATATATTGGCAAGCTTGCAAGTATATATTCCAACGACTTTACTGAGCAAGAATAATCGCATTTGAAATTTCAGTTGCAAAATTATGAGCGTGATTCTTAGCCATCTATAGTTTAAAAGTTTATCCACAATTTCGGGGTTATACCAAGTATTAATGAAACAAGAAAGTTGATCATTTATCCACTTATTGATAGGTGTTTTAACTATACCAATTTCTACGACAATAACAGAACATGCATTTCTATCCATGAAATTGTGAAGGCTAAATTGCGCAAATAAGATGGAGGACAATTTCTTAGTTAGCTATTTGTTCACCTATATTGAGAAAGACATTACTCGAGGGTTCGTGTTGATTCAATTATAAATACATTTCATATGATGAAAGAGCATCGAACGACTCAAATACAACTTAATATTACTGACTTCTGTAAACAGATAGAACAATAGTTTCTATATTTTGATCTTAAAAATGGATGTGAATACAGAAGGATGTATCTAATTGTATATGATTATATTTTTTGTAATTAACTAAATGCATACTATTATATTATTGCGATAATTTTTTTTACAATTAGTACTGGTATAATGGCTTTCACATTTGTTTCAATAAATTTCACTACAAAACCCCCCACCCCCAAATGGTAAGTCTGTCGTGTGTGTAATGGGGGTATATATGTAGATGTGGGTGTAGGTTTACATATATATAAAATATGAGAATAATCAAAAGGTTAAAGCACAAGGAGAGACATCAAAAGAAACCTCTATGAACTCAGCAGCTTTTGGTCCATTGTGCACATCAAAACTGCGACAAAAAGAAACATAGTAAGACATGCATCTAATCAAGAGAACATAGACTAGAAAGTGCAGGGGTAACTCAAGAAAAAGCTAGCAGGTTGCTTAAAAACCTTCCCTAATTCCTACGCAGCATGCCACACAAGAAATCAGTGGCACCGTATTCATTAATACTCACACTTAACCCTTCACTGATTTTATATATCCAAGCAATATGGTCCACACAGTAATGTAGTGAAAGCAAAGTTTTGTATACAAAAATAAACGAAGAAAGTAAATTAAAAGTCTGCAAGTCAGCAACCAACAAGGATACAAATAAAAATATAAAAACAGAAAATAGGTGTTGACATAAATTGGTAGAAAAAAATTTAATCTAATCAACTCAAGACAAAATGAAAAACAAGAAAAAAGTAAAGATTATATAAACTGGAGAAAGATTAGATGTCCACATTAGAATCATCTTAGGTTAACATTTTAGCAAGCGAATGATTAGAAAATTTTCTAAATGAAATTTTTTCATCTCAGAACAGAGTATCAGACCATAAAAATCTCCATTTTTTTATTGTATTTCATTCTTCGGAGGTTCAAAGGCAATAGGACAAACTTATTGGGGTAGCCCTAATGCTGCCCGTAGACCTACCCAGATGAAGGTGACGACTCGCAAGTTGGGAAAGTAAAGGGGCAGTATAAATGCACACACTCAGGCATACTACATGGGGAAACTCATTGAATACAACAAAAACGTTTTTGAACTCTTGAACCTTATATCAAATGCAACACCACTTCGCTTCTCTACAAATTTGATGATTGGCACACGTGCCTTTGCAATCACCTGAAAAGCTAAACAAAACACATGTTAGATATTATTGTTGATAATGTAAATCCCTAATTGTCAAATGAGGCACACCTGTATTTTCTTGGCTATGCCCCTTTGAGATAGGGCCCTAGCGAGGGCTTGGAGTCCAATTTGCGGAGTTTTAATATCTGACCCCAGGATCACAACCTGCAGATTAGAAATTGGGTTTCTTAGTTTTAGTGATTTAATAATCAAATGTGTTCATCCACAATCAACTCACATCTCAATAGTCTGGAACTGGATTAGAACAAGAAGAAAAATTGCCCAGGAAAGGAATATAAAGATAAATCCTCTTTTTAATTAATTCATACTCAGGAAAATTCATCTGAACATAGAAAATATTCAAGTGCTTAAAATAATACTATGCTCATGAAAAATATTATGGACATTGTTCCCACCGGACAATGGACAAATTCTAAATCAGGTCACCAGGTCAGCAAGAAGAAGTTCAATTTTCTATGCAAACTGAATTAACTTTGACATAATTAGTTTGTGACAAAAAAAGTTCTTCATTGCAATCTATGAAAGACATTTCCATAAAGTCATATTCTACAATACAGAAGATACCAACAGCTATGACAAACAGTCTTTTACTGAAGATAATGGAATTTTTTCTCATGCCCAACATCACTTCAATCCCAATGATCATAGGAATTTTATTTATTTATTTCCAGGGGGATCTCTGCCCGATGGTCATAGATGAAGCAGCATGGAAACACATTTGAATTATACCTATATTAGCCTAATATTTTCTTTCATATTCTTCTAGCGATGCAAATTTCATCATTAGATCCTACGTAAGATAAGCAGCATTTGTTAGATGCCTTATCATCTCCCTAGAAATATGCTCCATATTAAATACACAAACCAAACCAGATCATAAGTAGTTCAAATTGCAGCAGATAAAATTCAGTACCCTAATAAACTTCAATGAAAATAAAAGTCCCCCCTTTCTAAAAATTCAGTACCCAAATAAACTTCTATGAAAATAAAAGTCCCCCCTTTCTATCCAATTGTTTTGAGATTACATGTACCAAAATGGTACCACCTGGTCAAATTAGACTAGTGGCAATTCCGTCTAAGCAAGGATATCACCGATGCAATTTCTCCATATTCCCGCCTTACCAATAATAAAATTAGTTTTATTCAATCATCGATCTGATAAAAGGAAGATCCATGGCAACATTATTACAGTAACGCTGAGTTCAAATAACATGAATTTATAATGAAGCAAGACTACTAAACTTTACTGTGACCAAGACGAGCTAATTATGTTTCACAACTACCAACAGCCGAGACTTCACAACTGAAGGAAAAAATGCAGTACCAATGACCATGCACAAGCTTGCGATTAGATTCCTCCAGCAGCAAAAGTTTAACACTAACAAAACAACTAGGAGGAAGCAATATACTTACATCAATATCACTAGTTGGAAGATATAGCCCAGTCTTGAACGACCCAAAAACCTCTACCTGCAAGAAACAATACTTTTTATATTTGTCACAACTCTGACTATATATTTATATCAGCATGCGTGAGTGGGTATGAGGAGCCGGGTGCACGGAGAGAAAGACAGAAAGATATATACATATAGAGAGAGAGAGAGAGAGAGAGAGAGACCTTGCAATTGGGCCATATATATCGGATAGTTTCGAAGACGCATTCTACGGCTGCATTTCGTGATGCTTGCTCTTCCGGAGTTGGTGAGAGAAAATCGCAGAAATCCATAATCTCTGTAACATCCACGATCAGCCAATGAGGATACACTTCCATTGTTTTATGATATAACTAAAGCAGCAGGAGATAGATGGAGTGATCAACTAATAGAAGCTTTTTCTCGGCTAGGGAGAAAGGTAAAAAATCCATCACTTTAGAAAGCTAGGTACCTAAAATACCTACTTCAAGACATTTAGGATATGTTTGATTTATTGGAATGAGCAATGAGATGGAATCAAAATTTTGTTGTAAGATTCATTCCGACAAAATCATCATTCCAATGTTTGGTCAGCCAAAAAAATAAAGAAATATCAATTCAAAAAGTAATCACTATTCCTCCATTTAATGTAATGTAAATTCCAATGCATTATGCATATACCAAGGAATTGTAATTTCACTTTTGTACAAAACCATTCCATTGAACCAAACATGACCTTAAAGAGGTCAGTACCTACTCATATTCAATACAGTTGCTAAAAATCACATAACATTCAATTCTGCCAAATATGCTTAAATAACTGGAGGTCAACAAGGATGCCCACAGGCCTAAACCATTTCAAGAAGCATAATTTACAGCTACCCACTGTAACCTCTATCAAGAAACTTCACACACAGAAAAATGAGAAGGTATTCAGTGGGTAGAGAACACCACTTCAGCGTGCTGATCTGCAGTGCCCAACCAATATGTGCTCGCCATGTATTCATAATTTTAGGAACCGGCCCTACATTTAGGAACCAGCCCTACATTTAACATATCAGCATTGTCCCGCGTTAAAATAACACATGCTAACTTGGTATTCCCGACTCATACAATAATTTCTGTGAAAAAACAAATCAATTCCCAAAATGCATCTGAGTGTTTCGGAAGCTAAACACCAGAGAACACCGACAACCACGAAAATCAGCAGTATAACGCCGGCTCAGAATTAAGATACCTACCAAAGTTCGCGTAATTGAGCAAGTGAGATGTTGAACGTAAAAAACTTTTGCATAACTTCGAATGAAATCAAATTGAAAACAACGAACATACATGCCTTTATGGAGCTGAAGCATGGGGCTCTTGAACCGGCCGTTGGCCCGAAACCAACCGCCTTCGAGCGTCCGTTCCGGTTCTGTAACAGGTGCGGCCAGCGATGGAGTCGAAAGTAAATCAACCGTCGCTTCCTCGGCATCAGCACCGATGTCGAGAGAGAAGTAATCTGGAGCGGCGGTCTCCGGTGAGTGGCTTCGAATCGTGGAGAGATAAATTTCATTGCGGAACACAACGTAAGGTTCGGAATCGACAGGTGGAAGAAGAGGCGCCGGTGGTAGTGGAGGCTGGCCGGTGGAAGAAGAAGAGGAGGCGGCGGCGGTGGAGGCGGAAATAGGGCTTAGAGCTTCGTACAGGAAGCTCTGGGCTTCCATAGTAGGATCCGTTTGTGGGCGTTCTGAAGCCTGAAGGGCTCCGGACTCGTATTTATGGCAAAACGGTGGGAATTAACTATTTTACATCAAAGTTGGGGGATAATGACTTTTTTTTTCATTATTTATTTATTTATAATTAAAAATTATTAATTGATTAAATCATTGTATTTTTTATATTCCCCTCTGTCTGAAAATTTAAATTTTTTGACGAAAATATAATAAAAAATAAAAAAATTAAAGAAATTAAAATAAGTCAATATATTAAAATTTATATTTTTTATTTTTATTTTTATTATATTTTTACATTTTCTCATCGAATTAATTTGAAAAAATAAAAAAATAACAAAACAAAACATGTAAAGATAAAAATAAACAAAAATATATATACAAATTAACCCACTTGTTTTTAGTGACTAAAGTTTTTCTAATTCACTGCAAATTTATTCGCCGCCAAAATTAAAGAATTTGGTTTAAAAAAATGGCAGTTTCAATGGCCGATTTATACATGTAAATTTATGTTTATATAGGAAAAAGTGCTTGGTAAAAATATTTAGTGAATATTTTTAAAAAATATTAGTTATTCTATTAAAAAAAGAAAATTAAGTATATACTTAATTTTTGGATTATATGATAAACACTTTATAAATTCTACTATACATATTCATTGATAAATTATCTAAATTTATAATTAAAAGATTATATAGATTCATAAATCACTAGTCACAAAAAAGAAATTATAAATTTAACCATAAAATTTTATCAAATTCCAACTGTTATGAATATAATGTGGAAAATTAAGTAAGATGAAAGCTCGGTGGTTTTAATTTGATATCAAGTAAATATTATTGTTAAAAATTATATTAATTTTAAAAAAATTATATACGAAATAATGGTATTAATGTGTATTTGATTAATAATTTTTGTGAGAAGAAGAGTACAAACAGTAATTAATAGAGTGAACAAAAATATACCAGAACAAAAGAATCAATTACACTTGTAATCGACATTACATTTGCAAAATTTGTTTACTTTTTAACTCTTTATTTATATTTGTCTTTTAAATTGAAAATAAACTAAAAATGTACTAATACACTTAAAATCTTAAAACTAAGGGGTAGAAAGCAAAAATACCCCCAAAAAATCACGATAACATTTATTTTAAAATATACAAAAAAAAATACAAATGAGATAAAAATTACAAAAGAGACAACTGAAAAAAAATCAAAAAAATGTATTATTAAGAAGACAATAAAAATCATCCAAATCGAAAAACATTCAATACACTAGAAGATAACCTTTTATCATAAAATTTAATTTTTCACATAGATAATCTTCTCGAGGAGTTCTTTAAAATGAACAATATGGTCATTAAAATAAACTTTAGATGTGTTTATAAATGTAGAAGACAAGTTTTTACCTAAATATTAAATATTGAGATTGTTGAGACAAAAAGTAAGGACGAAAACTCCTTATATATATTTTATGTGCCCTATCAAGTTTATGTCGATGACCAAAATCATTTATCTTGTAAAGCATTGTTACGGAATTTAGCCATAGCCTTATTCGTTTTAGTTTGACAAATCTGTGATAAAGTATTTAACAAATGATTATTTAAATTATTTATTTTATTCATTGATATTTTTGACACTTGTCTTGTTCGAATTTTGAGTTTAATAGTGCAGAGCCGCACAAAATGAGCGAAAAACATCAAAAAGTAGCCCGCGGTGTCAGACCATTCGACAGTCCGCTCGAGCAGTCCATTACACCTCTCGGTATCTCAGACTCTACAACAAAATACTGCAAGTAAGTCTTTACCGCTCGAACGGTCGGCGGCGAGGACAATTTTTAATTGCAGTCAACGAATTAGAATTTTGGTAGGCGACTATAAATAGGACAGTTAGGGTTTCATATTTGAGCCTCCTTGATATTTATAACCCCTAGCCGCCAGAGAGCCTCCAGCATTATTCTACATACTCACAAGCTAGTCTACAACTTGATGAATATTTAGTTTCTGCGCAATTAAGTCTATCATCAAGTATTCAAACCTTCAACGTTCACTTATGTTCGTAGAGTCACTTGAGGAGATTTTCAAGTATTTGAAGTCTGGTGGAAAAATTCGTCAGCATCTGAAGTCCGGTGGTGGGTTCAAGCGGCGGTCAAGCACACAGAAGTTGGTGCACGTGGATTCGACAAAAATATGCTTACTACCATTGATTGTGAGGGCAACGTCGAGATTGTAAGATTTATTTGTAACTAATGTTTGATATAGTGCTTGATTTTCTAGATCCAAAGTGGTCTAGTGATTTTTACCCAGTTTGGAGTTTTTCACGTAAAAATTATCGTCTCGTATGTGATTGTGATTGATTTACATTACTGTTTTGTGTGATTGATTTGTTAGCTTTATTTACTGCGTTTAGCTTATTTAAGAAAATTAATTAATGCAAAACAGTTTACAAACGAAAAATTTCAATTGGTATAAGAGTATAAATTATTTTTTTTTTAAAACTTATGATCCTTTAAATGATTTACATAAATGAATTTTCTTAAAAAATGTGTCTCTACCGGTAGACCACCCATCCTTGACAGCCATAACTATCCCTTTTGAAAGTAAGAATGAGGACTTTTTCTAAAATCTATTGACAAACGTGCATGGCTTTCCGTGGTTAAGGGTTACAAGCCTCCTACTATTGCTGTTGACGGTAAAATCGTTTCTAAGCCCGTGGCTAAATGGGACATAACTAATTTTGAGGATGCAGACTGGATTAGCAAAGCCACGAATGCTATATTTAGTGAAATCACGCAATATGAGTTTCGTAGAATTAGTACGTGTGACTTGGCTAAAGAAGCATGAAATATTCTCCAAATCACTCACGAAGAAACTCATACAGTAAAAATCTCAAAAATTCAACGTTTCACAACAAATTTTAAAACTTTACGTATGAAAGACGATAAAAGTTTTGATGATTTTTACGTAAAATTAAGTGATATTGTGAATGCTTCATTTAATCTTGATAAAAAAATCTACTTCTAAAATTGTTCAAAAAATTCTCAGATTTTTATCCTAATGTTTTCAACCAGAAGTAATAGCAATAGAAGAGAGCAAATATATTAATTTTATTTATATTGAAGATTTAGTTGGAAACCTGCAAATTTATGAGTTACATTTTCAAAAGAAAAAGGTTTCAAAAAATTTGGCATTCTCTTTAGTTCAAAATTCTGTAAGTGACTCGAATGATGATTTAGACTTTGAGATGATGGCTATTTTTGTGAACAAACTCAAAAAGTCTTTAAAAACTAAAAAGTCTAATCAGGAGAAAAAATCACAAAAGAAGCACGGTAAGATAAAGTCAAAAATATGTCTAATTTTATTAAAAATGGGTTGAAAGGCCAAATTTCTAAAATTCAATGCTATAAATACAACAAATATGGACATATGGCTAAAGAATGCCCGAATTTTCTTAGGAAGAAATAGAAATGATTTACAGTCACTTGGAATGATTAGAGTGAACCCGAGATGGGTGATGAGAACGAATATGATCATAATGGGGATAGTGCTATTGTAGCTTTTATTACTTTTGTTCATGAGGAATCTAGTGAGTGAAAATAAAATTTTTTATAAATTATTCTAATAATGAAATAAAAGAAGGTGAAGAGGTTGGTGACACTGAGGAAGGTGAAGCTCTGCAACAAGCTTTATCATAAGAGCTACTTGTTTACCAAACAGAACTGTAAACTGATTAACAAATTCAAACATTGTGAAAAAGAAAGAGATAATGTCAAACTTGAGCTAACTAAAGCTCAAGACCTAGTGGTGAAATTAAAACCAGACAGAAAAATTTTGTGTGAAAAACTTACAAAATGTAAAAAAAAAAAATGACTTGTCTGAATTGAGTTAAACTAGACAAACCAGAATTGAATTTCTTGAAAAATAGTTGCATACCTGTGTTAAGTTAAAAACTTATCTTGAATTAAAATTGATTAAATTTTAAAAATATCTGTTAAATGCTCAATTTACTTTTAAAATATTGAATGCCGGCATTATGATTTTGGATGACATACTTGAGTCACAGAATGAAGTGATTGATAGGTGTGGACTTAGATTTGCTAGTGCGTCGTCAAATAAATTGTCCAAAGGAAAAGAAAAAATTGACCAGTCAATTCAATCAGAATCTGCACCAAAGTTTATAAAAGTAAAAAGTGGCATAAGCTCAAAAAGATCATCTGTAAACGTTTCAGTCAAAGCTAATGAAACGTGAAAGAATCAGACATGTAGAACCACCATTCAACACGGTGAGGTAAGTAAGCATAAATTTATTCCTATGTGTCATTATTGTGGGGTCAAAGGACACATGGTATTTTTTATTCTTATTCTGGATATTCTCATGTTCTTAGAAA
>JAOTRH010000025.1:3726542-3787189 GCA_034768845.1 Heliamphora exappendiculata
TTTTATCCTGGGAGAGTGACGCCGGTGGAAAACCTACAACACCCTCGGTAGGCGGTGAATCATTCTTAAGAAAACTGTGATTGCAGGACTCGGTTTGCAAATTCTATTCCTGTTATTTTATTTTTCTGTAATTTCAGATTATTGTAATTTTTGAAAGTTAATAAAAATGTATTTTCTAGATCACCGAGTATGTAAATATTTTATTTTGGCATTGGATTGTCTCCTAACAAATTCAGATCTGGTCTGTAGTGATGGTGTTTGGGGGAGACGTGCTAAGAATGAGTAGAGAGACTTGGTGTTAAGAGACGTATATTTGTCCAAACAATCAGTAAATTTTAAAAATAGAACCTAATAGAATATTAAAAAAGTAGTTAGGATTAGTAACAAAACAAGTCCTTTAAATATGACCTTAAATTATTTTTTCCATTATTATATGTATTGAAAAAATTGTATATTATGCACAAAAATTGAATTAGTGGATGTACTCAACAAAAACTCATGTAAATTTAGAAACTTTTGAACGCAAGTCTCAATTGCAGATTTTTGCAATGTCTTTAGGCATTGTTTGATATTAGGTTAGAAAATTGAATTGCTAATATGATGAATTCCTTAATTATGTGCTTGATTGTAATAAATTGAGACGGATTAATAGTCTGATTGGAATACTAATCTCATCAATTTAAAAAATTATTGACACCCTATGAGAGTACGAATTCTTAATTCAGTCATCTGCATCAAAAGATGACTGACATTATTATTTAGGCACGTTTAAGAGCTCAGAAAAACTAGTGAACCAATACAAAGCCATCTCTATAGATTGAGTTAATTTGGTCTTGGGTCTAAATTTTTTTGAATTGATCTAATCGTTCGGTTCTTGGAATGATATTTTTTTAACCAACTCAACTCGAGACCTGAAATTATATATATATTATAAAAAATATACAAAAGGTAGCAACAAGACATAATTATAGCAGAAGTCACAATTTAATTTCTTGTGAAGAATATTTTTAATTTGGATATTTGCTTGGAATTGGTTAATCTTACGTGAAGATTTTATTAATTTTAATGTAATATTATTTTGGCTCTCAAATAATTTAAATTAATATTAGATAATGTGTAAGATTAGTAAACAAATAGAACTGTGGGTCCAATCTAAATCAATCCGTGTTAATTTGGGTTGGGTTGGGTCTAAAAAGTAAATAATTTGGTTCTTAATTCAAATTTTTAGAATTGACATTGATCGATTAGGATCTGAATTAAATTTCAAATTTCAAATTTCAAATCAATCTGGATCGACCCATGTTCATCTCTATTATTACCCTCGTCGGTGAAAAAAAAGAATGTCAATTTAGAAAGCACATAAACCTTCAAAACGAAGCACCTTTCCTTAATTAATTTTATTTTTATGGTTTAATTTGAGATTTTAGTCATCAAAATGGTAAAGCATTATTAGGAGAAAAGAGAAAGAAGGTAAGGGCTTTTATGGGATAATAAGTCTATTCGAAATAATAATTTTTAGAGTATTATGAATTAAAATATTAGTGTATTTTTTTTTGTTTCAAAGAATATTTGCATAGTTGAGAGTGAGGATAACTAAGGGTAAATAGTATATTGTTTGGTTTAATATGATTTTATATGAAATTAAATTTTTTTATGTAAAAAAATACTCAAAATAGTCCCGAGACTAAATAGTCCACCCTCTCCATAGAATTAGAATAGTCCCATCAATTAAGTGTTAAGTTATTTGGAAGATTTTTCTTAAACTCATACTAAATAAATCTTAAAAAGAACACTATATAAGACTATTTTTAAATAGTCTCATCCTCTAATTAATCTTACATCCAAACATGTCCTAAGTTATTAATTTTGGCAAAATCATTGGCTAAATCCACAAGAGAGAGAGGGAGAGAGGCCGGCGGGGGGTTCCCCATGGTTCAAATGGAATATCTTTCCTCTTGGCTTCATTGAGTTTGTTTTATTATTTATTTAATATAATTTATTATATAATTTAATACAAACTAAATATGAAAATAACTAATTCGATCTTGCTCATAGTCTCATAATTTAGGAGGTAAAAATATAATATACACAAAATTTGGTTTATATTCCTCTGAAAAAAAAAAAGAAAATAGCGACCAGATTTTCAAAAAAAATCCATCAAAACAATAACAATTTATTTATTTTACTGAAAATAAATTATTTGCATATTTAGTGACTTTTTTTTCCTAATTTAATAAAAAAAATAACTTTTTTTGTGCGACTAGATTCGAGGCATCTAAAATAGTGAAAAAGAAAATTGAACTAAATTTAAAAAATCCAAAAAAAAATTAAGAAGAAAGTCAAAAAAATAACCTTTTTTCACCCCAAAAAAAAAATCCCTTATAGAACTTGCTTGATAAATTAGAACTCTGAATTGAATTGTTAGTTCAAAATAAGTTTTTTTCTATGTTTGGATTGAGTGACTAAAAATCAGAATCGGTTTATTAGTTCCTTATTTTTCCTTACACAAGGGATAGTCAATGAGTAAGGGGAAATGAAATAATTAGTGAAGGAATAGTTAGTGGGAAAATTATTTATCTTCAATTCTTCTACCCTCCTACACAAACATGTAAATACTACTATCAAAGCTCAAAATATTACTAACGCCATGTTAATATTACTAACACCATGTTTGAGCTATCTAAAAAGTTAATTTAGTTTTTAAGTTATATTATTTGACATTTTTAAAAAATTAACTAATTTTTTTACTTCTTTTTTTAAGAATAAAAAATTTATAAGCATTTCAATTACTTTTAACTTTTTTTTTTGAATAAGATGACTATAATATATCAATTAAAAAGTTAAATCTACTCTAAAAAAATAAAAAAAGAGTCAAGTTATTATTACAAATACTATAACTTAAAAGTAAAAAATAAAGACATATTATATATTTTAACAAAAAACAAAAAACAAAAAAAAGCTACCACAAATAGATTGTCTCAAATAATCTAATATTTTCTTCTTCTATTCTTTTTTGAAAAAGTTAAGATCCTGATTCCTAACTAGTTTACAAGTTAGTTTTTTTTTTTTTAGCTAAAAATTAAATTTAATTTAAAGTAAATTATTTGATAACTTAATTTTTAAGCTAGTTTTTTTTAAAGTTAGTTGTTTAGGTTAAAAATTAGTTTTTTTTTTGCTTTTTGTTTAAATTGATCAATTTGGTTTTTTTATATATTTGATATTAATAATTATATGTAATTAGTAGTGGTAATAAATAATTTATGAATTAATGACGGACATTATTGTATTTTAAACGTGGATGTAGTTTGAGTAAAATATTTTAAAAATTTATGTTTTGATTTAATTTTTTTATTTTTTTATTTTTTTATCAAACGAACCATATTGAATTTTGTATGTTTTAACAAAAAAAACCAAAAAGTTAGAGTTGGCAAAAGATGACATACTAAACAGGGCACTGACACTATAAAGTATATTAAAATTGATACTACAAAATTGAAGTGCACATCAAAGAATTTAAAATTGTATTGGATTGTAATTAAACGTATGTAAGTGGGTCGTCACCTAATAGTATATAAATTTTGAATAATAAATATATAAATAATTTTGAATCAAGTCACTCGGACAAATAGCTCAAGTAAGCTGATATTGAGAGAAAGAATAAAAGAAAATCAATTCGAAATTTTTAAAGATAAGTCCGACATCTGAGCTGCTCGTAACAAGTAACAAAACCACTTAATTACGATTGAGCTACTTGTGTGCGGTGGAGCTATTTGGGCACACCCAAGCTATTCGGGTACGACCGAGCTACTCAGGCACGGCTGAGCTACTTGTGCACGATTAACCCACTCTGGTATATTTTACTCGTTCGAGTATAGTCAACCCACTTGGCGGCTGAGCCACTCGGTTCCCCTTACTCGGACGAGTGGTTTAACCTACACGATATCTAAAGTTATTCGAGCACAAAACTCCCTTTTGATGACCAAAATTATTTTTTCTTCTTAATTACATGATTAAAACAGATATTGACATAACACAGACTATGTGATTGAGTTCTGTATATAGCACAGACTATATAGTCATAACACATGCTATGATATACGCATGAGCATAGACCATGCGGTTATAACAAGAAAATATAGTCAAACTATATAAACGTAACCCTGACTATGAATGAAAACAGTCCATAGCACAGATTATGAAACGTAACACTAACTACGAATAAAGATATTCCACAGCACAAACTATAAAGTATATCGCAGATTATGACAGTTGTTCTGACTGCTTGGTTATATTACCATGGCACAAATCATAAAAACAACACAAACTATGAGTGTAGCTCTGATTACTTAATTATGATGATATAGCACACTATGTGGCTCAACATAGACTGAATAAGTTAAAAATAGCACAGACTATACAATTATTGATTCTACTAAAAATTGAAAGAGTGTTCCAAAGACAATGGAGACTATGACAGTACAATTCGCCACAGGATGTTAGGAGACATGTGGCTTGGTGGCTTGGTTGCCAATTTTTAGAAGATTTTGAAAAAAAAAACCTTTAATTAGTAGAAGAGAAACTTATTGCATTTTTGTTTTAAATGGATGATTTTACTCTACATTAATAGATATTAGAATTAAATGTTATATTCATAAAGTTTAATTTTAACATTTCATATTGTAGTGAGATCTATGCAAATTAGATAATAAAAAAAAAAAGAGAGTAGATTTTTGGCCTTTTTCAGGCAAAACAAACAAATTTTTTTAGCTTTTTAATTTTTAAAAAAATTAATTCAAAATCCTATTTTAGATACTTATATTCTATTAAATTTTAGCTACTTTTTAAATATTTTATTAGGTCTTATTTTTTATAATTTATAATTATTTTAGATCAAATTACCTTCTTGATCCCGTGCAAATCTTAGTTTTTTTTCCCTAATCAAACACAAGTGGTGATAGCGGTGGAAATAATAAGTCCAGATCCGGTGGAGTGTAACTGTCGTCATCTTCTTCCCGTCGTCGTGCGATGTTCTTCCCGTCATCTTCTTCTCATCGCCGTCGTCTTCACCTTCTTCACGAACTTGAGTCTACAGAGCAAAGAACAAGTCGCACGACTCTTCGCTTTCATCGGCATCGTCGTCTCCTCCGCTCCCAGCACCGTGGCCGACGAGTCTTTTCTCCAAGCAACCGCACAATTTGGAGAGAAACCTCATGAAAGCATCAATTGATTAACGGCGTCGGACAATCGGCGGAATCATGGCGAACCACCGAGATCCTCAACTTCAATGGAAGATGATTACTGTGAAGGAATATATTACTGTGCATACAAGTGTGTGCATACTTCGATGGAGAGGATTACTGCGAAGGATTAAGGTCCTTTTGAAGAATTAAGGTCCATGATGACCCATTTTCCTGACTTGTGCTCAATGGAGAGGTGCTTGGAGGAAACGTCGGCATCTTTAATGGAAAATGTGTTTTCCCGTACCACTCTGCCAATTCGAACCACTTCTCGCGAGCCTTTCTCCGGATCTGGGGTCCCTGCTGTGCGGTAAGCGCAGCAGGTTTACTGCGCCTTGAAACGGCGTCGTTTGGTGCCCATTTTTTTTTAAATGTTAAGTCTCAAGCCGCTTAGATTGCTGCTGTGTATAAAATTAAATTAGGGTAAATTTTGAATAAAATTAGGATAAATTTGAAATAAAATAAAATAATTTTATTTACATAAATTTTGAATTTAATAGTATTTAAATTACGTCATATTCAAAAAATTAAAAAAATATACTTAACATTAACAAAAAAATATAATATACATTTATAAAAACTATGTACGTCTTAAACATACTAATGTAATGAAATTTTTTAAAAAAATAAAAATTATAATCACTCTATGCTTGATCAAATATAATCCAATCAATTACATTTCAGATTTGTGGAGGCCGTTGCGAATTATTAAAAAAATCTTAAAAACAATCATCATGGTTGAATAATTTAGTTGCCTTGTAAGAGTGCTTTTCTTGATCAAATGCTTTTTTCTGAAGAGAGAAAAAAAAAATATTACATAACTGAGATTCTAGGTTAAATGATGTATGGGTTTAGAATTTTAAGTATGTAAAATTTTTACGTTTGTATACTATTTTTATTAGTGTTTTTTATTTTAATACAAAGTCTCATACTCTCTCTCTTTTCAGAAAAAAGCATTTGATCAAGAAAAGCACTCTCCCGAGGTAACAAAATTATTCATCCATGATAATTATTTTTATAATTTTTTTAGTAATTCGCAATGGTCCCCACATATCTGAAATGTAATTGAAGGGATAATATTTCATCAAGTATGGAATGTTCATAATTTTTATTTTGTTAAAAAGTTTCATTACATTTGTATTTTTGAGATGTGCATAATTTTTATAAATGTGTATAATCTTTTTTTGTTAATATTAAGTGTATTTTTTAAAATTTTCAAGCAGAATGTAATTTAAATACTATTAAATTCAAAATTTATATAAATAAAATTTATTTTATTTCAAATTTACCCTAATTTAATTTTATACACAACAGCAATCCAGGCTTGTGACTTAACAATTTTTTAAAAAAATTGGCACTAATATGCGCCGTTTTAAGGCGTGGCAAACCTTGCTGTGCTGGACCCCAAACCCCTTTTCACCCTGATTAGCTTCAAATGATTGTGTAATTTAGCCTGAGTTTGAACTTAACTCTTTTTTAGTAATTTTTAAATTTTTTTTGTTTTTTTGTAAAATAATAGAAGTCAAAAAAATAGCAAAAAAAATTAACCCAAACGAAGGCTTTAGCCCGGCCCAGTGGCTGTGAATCAGGCGGGCCAAGTTTGGCCCGAGCTTGGCAGTTTTCATCAAATTTCTGGACTGGACTGGTCCAGATTTTTTTTGGGGGTCGTCCCAGACCCTAAGAGTAAAGAGTTTAAGTTCGGGCCTCTAAGCGGGCTTTGACCGGGCCTATGATTTTTTTAATTTTTTTAATTTAAATTTATAATACAAAGATAGTTTGTAATTAAAATTTTATAATTTGTAATATATTAAGTTAAATTAAAAATTATAAACTTAAAATTTATTATATTATATAAGTTTGTACTTAATAATTTATTAATTTATGTATTTATAAACTAACTTATTCTCTACTTATAATAATAAGTTTTTAAATTTTAAATTAAACAATAAACTAATTACTAGTTGATTATATTATATAAATATAATTTTATTATTTGATTAATTATTACACTATAAACTATAAATTTATAAGTTCATAGTAAACTTATTAGTTTATAATTTATTTGTGTATTTATTTACTATAAAATTATTATTAATTAATAAATTTATAGTTTTTATTATTATAATTTTATTAATTTATTATAATTATAAGTTGAACAATTAAATGTAATAAATTTGAACAATTAAAATAATAAAATGCGATATAAATTTTATTAATCAAAAATGAAATATGAATAATTTTACACATTATAAGTGTATTGTACATGTTTAAAAAAAATAGAAAAATTACATCACTATAGGCCAAGTACATATCAATTGGGTTGGCACATACAAGCTTAACAATCATTTGCATTATTCTCTACTTAAAATACATGACAAATGAGATGGAAAATTACAAATATAAAGAAATAATGTTTACATATGCAACAAATTCTTAAATAAATCAATATGGGCTTGATAATTCTTCAGGCGTTCTAGAGGTGATAGATTCTATGTCTGCTTCGAATCTTTCCATCTCGTTCATTTTTTGATACCTCTTCGATGCGTAAATTGTGTCCCGTATAATTATCAATACTTGGACCATTTCCGGAATAAGTCTGGATTCGTAATCATTCAACACCCGTTCGCCTACACTGAAAGCTGACTCTGAAACAACTGTAGAGATAGGAATGGTAAGTATATTGCAAGCTATCACGACCAATACTGACCACGATACCTCGTGTTATTTTTAATAATTTAAAATATCAAAAATATTTTCATCTAAATTTTCTACAGTATCAAAATAATGTTGGAGCTCTGTGATAGAGCTCCCATGATCCTCAGAAAGTCGCCTATTTTTTTATTATAGACCAATCATCATTATAACTTTGAGATAAAGTCCTAACCGCGAGTTGTGTGTATTGTGATATTATATAAGTTTTATATTCATCATATAAATATTTAAGTGTTTCATTTATTAGTTCAAGTTAGTTTGTATTACCATAAATATTTTTTAAAAATAATATAAACTAATATTTTTACTCCAAATATCTAGTATGCAAGTTATTCCAAAAATATAATTTATTTTATTATAATATTTATTAAATTTATCTTTCATACTAAATATCATCTGATAATAATTTAGATTGATTAAAAATTCATCAAATATTACGTTAATTTATTTTAATTGCAGTAAAACTAATGGAGTTGTGATATCTTGGTATCACACATCGAAAAGGGAGATGGGTTTTTTGATTATAAAGAAAAAATCTTGAACCATTACACCATTACATTTAACAAGGTATTTTTTCAGGTGGTAGAGACCCTAACAAAACTCCGCAGTTAAGCGTACTTGGGTGGGAGTAATGCAATGATGGTTGACCCCCTACGAAGAACAAAATCGTGAGGGTTTTCGCCTAAAGCAGACAATATCGTTGCAATGTGAAGGGTCGGGGTATTACATGAATAGTAGGAGTGTAAATAAAAGAAAATAATTTTGTTGCTTAATAAAAAAATTTATAAAATTTTTTATATACATTTAAGTTATCCCAATCACTAGGTATTAGTGGAATAAAATTAGTTTCTATATTCATTTTAAAAAATAAATTAATTTTTTTTTGTTTTAATGCTAGTTGTAACATATTATATGTCAAGTTCCACATAGTTTTCATATCATGTTGTAATTTTTAACATTTTATATTTTTTTTATTGAAATATTTTTCTATCCATATCAACTATTTTGGCATTTTTATTTATATATTTTATTGCTAACTTAACTTATTCGAGAGATTCATTGTAATATTTAAGTCATTCTTTAACAATTAAATTTAAAATATGTGCGATACAACGAACGTGAAATAAAGAATCAGATAATTGAATGTATAAACTAAATTTTAAATAATTAACATATTTATTATTATAAGAAATATTATCTAAAGTAATAGCAAACATTTGTTATGCAATACCCTACGAAACTAGTTCCTACCTAATAACTGTACCTAAAGAATAGCCGGTATAGAAAAATTCTATAATTTTAAATGAAATTTTTTTTATATAAATTTCAATCATTATCTATAAAATGTGTTATAATATATTAAAATTTTTGAGCATTTATAACAGTCAATAAATCAGAAGTTAAACTAATTTTTTCTTTTAAATTTGTAAATAAATTCATCAATTCGGTTTTAATTTTATCAAATCTACTTAAAATTTTATTTCTTGTAGTATTTCTAAAAAAATGTTGAAATTGCAGAATAAATCTGATTTGTATCATTTCTTCAAATGTCAGTTGTTCACTCATTGAAAATGATTGTTCCCGTTTTATTATATAATCAGTAACAGAATTTTGTGCACGGGTAGGTTCCCACGAAAATTTAATAATATTACAAGTACACACCTACCTATTATATTTGTGAAATGAAATTAAGAGATGCATTTTTAAGGTGACTATAAGAATATTTACATAAGTGGCTACTGTCACTCGATGTGCGACCTGAAAATAGTTTATTATAAATTTTATATTTTGTTTTAACAGTAGCGGTGTTATTTTTATTTTTTTATAAAAAAATTTAAAACTTTTTTTACACATTTAAAACTTTTTTATTAGATAAATCTATATATACAGATGTTGATGAAATAGTAAGTGGATTAGAAATAGAAACAGAGGGAGTGTGATTAGAATCACTAGGTGAAAATGTGAAAATATATTTTTCTTCATCAACAGAAAAAATATTTGGATCTATCAAGAAAAAAGTTTATAAAATTTTAAAGCGAAATTTATAAATTAAAGAATAGAGACTAGAATTTATAAAAATTAAAAATACAATAAAATTTAATTTTTTTTAAAAATTAATTAGAATTTTAAAAAATGTATTCAAAATTTAATTAAATATTACAACAAATAAATTAAATTGTAAAAAATAAAGCAACCGAATTAAGAAACTACGATCTTTAATATTGATCTCGATCGATTTGTATTTTGATCTTTATCTTGATTATTGATCTTCACTCCTTGATTCGCCAATAATTGCACCGAACCTAAATACGATCGAGTAATTAGATAGAAGAATTAGAGAGAAGAGAGTAGAGAGAGTATAAATGTTTGAATAAAAAATATATGAAATATGCATCCCTATTTATACGAAAAACTTGTAAATTAAAAAAATAAAATAAAATTAGCCGTTGGCCAGGCCAGGCCCAACGGTTGAAAATTTTGGACAATTGATTTTATATCATAATTGATCCAGGTCGTCCAATTTAAAAACTGACCGTTGGGGGCGGAGGGACTGGGCAGACCGGGCTAGTCCCAACGGTTAGCTTGTGCCCGGGCATGTGGGCGAGCTTTTGGGTGGGTGGACCTCGGGCCAAGCCGGCCCAGCCCACGGGCTGAGGGCGATCCAGACCTAAAAAATGCACAGTACGAGTCGGGCCCACACAATAACGTGTCTCGAGCGAGTCTCAAACCGTTTTTACATCCCTAGCTTCTAGGTGAAGCTTTCTTCCTCCATTGTTGTGCAGGTACTGCGAAGAGTAGAGACTAGACAGCAAAGAGTTAATGCAGAGAGAGAGAGAGAGGATTTGTTTTGAAAATTGAAATATTTGTTTTAAAAAAGAAGATTTGGTAGTGGCAAAAATAAGACATTTATTGAAAATGAGACATTTTTTTTGAACAAGGTGAGACGTTTCTTCTAAATAAAATAAGATATTTTTTTTGCATTATTAAAATATCATGTTTTATGCATTAAGACATTTGCTTGTAATAAGATATTTGCTTGTAATGAGGCATTTTGGTGTTAAAATAAAACATTTGTTCTATTTTTTTATAGAACAAATGTCTCATTTGTTAGAAATGTTTTTTTTTTCTTACACAAATTCTCATTTCACAAATGAGACTTTTGTTTGAAATGTCTTATTTTTTTGTATTATTATAATATCTCATTTTATGCAATGAGATATCTTGTGTCGAACTTAGACATTTGTTTCATTTCATGTAAAATGGTGGAAAATGGTAGTGATGGCGATGGTGGCGGTGATGAGGAGGGTGGAGAGGTGGCGGTGGAGTGGCAGTAGTGGGGAGTGAAGGTGGACGTGGTGGTAGTGATTTTGGCGGTGGTAGAAGGTGAATGATAAATTACGAATAATTTTGGTATAAAAAATATTAAATATGATTTAGTAAAATTTAATTTTTAATTAGAATTTATTAAAATACAAGATGCACAAATAAAACCTAGCCCAAAATCACCCTTACTTTTTTAACGAAAAATAAAATTAAATAACCTCCCAAACAAAGCCTTAGTATGGGACCCAATTTGGGGTGGCCTGCCTTGCCTGCTTCTTGCTGTATCCATGTGCCAATAGAGAAATAGTGCTAAAACACAAAGCTCAAAAAGTCTCTGGTTCCAACAGAAATGGAATGACGTGTCCGATTGATAATAAAAGCAAGTACCACGAATATATATACTTAGCAATGAATTCGTACTGTGCACAAAATAAAAATAATAAAAATAAAAATATATTATTTAATATTTTGTAAAACGCTAAAATGAGTTACAAATCTTAAAATTTTATTTATTATAATTTTTTAATAATAAATTAGTTTTATTGCTTTTTTTAAATGAATATAAATAATTTTTTAACTTGATACTAATTCAATTTAAAATACTTGATAAAATTTATAATTTGATATTTGTTAAAATAGGTACAAAATAATTATTTTATATATTGTTAAACTTACAAAATAAATAAATTTACTTTAAATAATTAAAATAAAAATGTTTAGGGTAATTGCAATTTTTGTTATAATGTTAATTGTAATTTTTATATTGTAACATATACAAAATTAATATACTTTTAAATAATTTTTACAAATAAATATATTTTATATAATATGGTCATATTAAGGAAAAAACATATAATATATTTTTATTGATTTTAGTAAGTTATTAAAAAATTATGATATTTAGAAATATAATAAATTCATATAGCATAACTTAATAGTTGAATTTGTGATTTATTAATACAATTTAAAATATTTAATTAATGCCTAATAATTTTTTTAGGGGCATATCACAAAAATAAAAATAAAAATAATACATGATATGAATATTTATAAATAGTAAATACTTCAACTTAAAAATTGAAGGATGAATAAAAAATTAAAAAACAGCAGCCAAATAAACTTTTATTTCAAAAATAATTTAATAAATGCATACAATTCAAACTCAATAAAAAAATAATGAATATTTGACATGTGCATTTATTTTTTTTAAATTATAAAAATTAATAAAAATAAAAGAACTTATAAAATGACGTAATATATAATATAAAAGTATAAGCTATATATGAATATATATTTAGAATATATTAAGAATGATTTTTGTTGAAATGTAATTATAGGAGGAAGTATTAGAATTATTTTAAATTTAAAATTTTATACATCCCTTAACTAGTTCCCAACAATAACTATTCCTAATTCAATCTCAATATATATTTAGAATTATTTTAAATTTGAATTTGTTGTCAATTATCTTTTAACCAATTTAGGAAACAATTAAAAAATAGTATAAAGACAATTTTAGAAAATAAAAATTTATGAATAGAACCAATCAAAATTGGCACACATATATTTATTTATTATAAAATTTTAAAATTCTAAAAAAAATAATTAAGACTTTCATGCTCAAAGAGCTAGTAACATTTTTCAATAATATATAATATAGATAATAAATAAAATTATATGTATTGTGATATTATTTATAGAGTGCTTCGTTAAAATGAAATAAATTTTTTTTAATCAAGGAATAGAAGAGCCGAGATTGAAACCCGAGTTGATGAATTGGCCAAATGGTTCCTTAACCATTAAAATAAATATCTTGCTCTAAAATGAAATAATTAAAAAAATTAAAAAATTAAAACGTTAAATCAAAATATATTAATTGCTACAATATTCTATTCAAACCCTTACTACAATATTACCCATACTTAATTACTTACTTACTATCAATGTCGACTATTTATAATGACTGCAATCCCCCATATAGAAGAATAATACTTTCTAATTTGAATAAAAAATATTCAATTAAAAAAATTAGCTTAAAAATTAATTTATCAAATAATATATCTTAAATTTAATTTAGCATTTTAGATAAAATGCAAAAAAAAATTTAAATTTTAAACTAGTTGACAATCTTGCCCTAATACTCATATTTAAAATATTTTAATATTTTATGAAATATTGGATTTCTAATGGTCATTTAAGAGTTTGACCTATCTTTGCGTTTGGAAATTTTTATCTGATTTTTCCACTTTTTGTTTTTTAATTTTAGTTCAGTTTTTTTAATCTTGTAAACATTTTATCGTTATAAATGACTAGAAGCAAACATTTTGGATTAAAAAATAAAAACTATTAGAAACGGCAATATAGTTTATTTTTGTTTTTAATAATCTTTTTTATTCTTACTCAAAAAATTAATTATTATTTTTTCATGACAAAGTAATAAAAGAATTGAAATATAAACACACATATAAAAAAATTAAAAAAGAGAAATGAAGCAAAAACAATATTAGTTCATCATGTCCCAATTAACCATAACTACCTCGATTATATATATATATCATTTTAAAAATGTAATTTTCTATATATATATATATATATATATATATTTCATTTTAAAAATGTAATTTGCCCAAAACAATTTATTTTTATAAATATCTCATTTTTATATTTAAGCTTGTGTTTGGCCTGGCTTAAAAGTCAACCTTTTTTAGCCTTTTTAACAAAAAAAAAGTTACTTAATTTGCCTCAGCTTGGCTTTTTAACTTTTTTTTCTTACAAAAAAATCATAATTTGACATATATTTTTACCCAAAAAAGCCAAAAAAAACTTAAAAATCACTAAAAAAAAACTAGTATAAACACAACCTTATTTCTTAATTAAAATTTATTTTATATTTATGAATATTCATATAAAATTTATTTTAAAAAATTTAATAATCCCAAAACAAAAAAATGTTATAAATATCTCTCATTTTTATTTTTATTTCTTTTTAAAAATTTTAATTCTAATAATTTATTAACTATTGTTTTTATTCATCACATTATCTCTATTATTTATTAGTATCACTCTCATTAGTTTTAAATTATTTCGATATATTTTTGCTCCTATCTTGCCGTTTCTACATTATGATTTTTTTTCATTTTCATTCACATCCTAATAAAATAAGAGATAATAATAAAACACCACATCTATTATAAAATTTAAAAAATAAAAATAAATATGATATAAAAATTTAATTAAAATACGTATAAACTGTCTCAGATATTAGGAGATATAATATTAGCTTTGTGGGCCCACTCGCTCGTTTCTTTGTCTCAACGGGAAGAAGGCAGCAGGGCACACCATAAATTTCCTACATGCACAATTATGCAGATAACTATTCTCATTAATGTTAGAACCACCTTCTCTCTAGTCTATAAAGAATTGAATGGATCTATTTTTAATATATTTGTGGTTTTAATTTATTTTTAATTTAAAATAAATTTATTTTAATTATTTGTATAATTTATTTTATTATTCTCAATATATATATATCGTAAAAATCTAAGTTAGTTATATATTTTTAAGAATGTGGATAATTCACATTTGTGCATACAAAATAAATAGAAAATACGATATTTAATTAATTAAAATTTTGATATATGTAATTAATACATAAAAAATAAATAAAATAAATAATTTAAATTATTAAAATAATTTTATTTTAAATCCAAAATAGACCTGGCTAAACTAGTTCAGTCCTCCTAAGGACAGAAGAGAAGCTAGATGTTTAATTGATATGGACAGGTGAGGATGGAGATGATATCCTCTGTACCTCACCCCATGTGCACTCGCCAATTCTCCATTTTCTATGTCTGACCCAATTTGTGATTATGCATTTATTTTTAAGTCGACCCGTTCACTATCACCTTAATAAACTTTGGATGATAGGATAGTGGCTACTATGGTGGTAAAGATAGACGAAGAATTAGGATTCGATTTTGAAGAGAGATAAATAGAAATAAAAATTAGGGTATGATATCTAAGAAAGATAGTAGATGCACAAATTACCCAATTTTGACACGGAGACATAATGACAATAATACCAATACTGAGCTATGTGAATTTGATAATTAGAATAAGTACAATTTAATTTTTTAAAATAATTCTAACTCTAATAGTGTGTATTTAAGTTGTTGCAGTAAAAAAATTTGTACCTAGATTTTGGGTTGGGTTGTCTAATTTGCGTTAGGTATGCACCGGCCTTTTTCGTCTATTTTGTTAGTGAAGCGCTCCTAGCCTTAATTAGCTGAGTTTTGCCGACTCCGACACTGTTATTTCGAAGAAATTAAAGTTTTGATACATTAGTATGAGATAACGTCATAAGATTTTGATCTTATTCTATAGGCCTTCAGAATCGGAGTAATAATTATCAGGGATGGTAGAGGGCATTCGTATTTCATAGTTATAGGTGAAATTATTGAATTTATGAAATACGAACAATTGCGAAAGCATTTTTCAAGAAAGTTTTAATTAATCGAGAATGAAAGTTGAGGGCCCGAAGACGATCAAATACCGTCCAAGTCTCAACCAAAAATGATGGTGACCAGGGATCAATAAATGTTACTTTTAAGATTCAGATTAATTTGACTCCAACACGAAAAAACTTACCAGATCCAGATATAGTAACAATTGACAATTGAGAGCTCTTTCTCGATTCTATGGTGGAGCATGATGGATTATAAATACATCTGAGTCAATGGTTAGAGTATTGCTTTCATTCGACGGGAATCATTGGTTCAAATATAATACTAGGTAAAACTTAGCTTGTGGAATATGTGTAAAAATATGTAGAAAAAGTTAACTGAGATTAAATCAATGAACTTTTCAAGAAAATTTTAAGCAAAATTTTTTTTCAAAAAAACTAAGCAAAATATAAGCTTATTAGCTACTAGAGTCAATGGACCTAAGGTGCCCATGGCATGCTAACATAAAGTCTCAAAATACTTATGACATGTCCAAAACAAGGTCTCAAAGTGTCCATATCTGTTTAAGGCGAGACCCTCAAGGTGCCTATAGATGTCCTATTAAACAACCACGTTCGAAAAACACTTAACGGTATTCTATTTTGTAATCAAATCAGGTCAAAAAAAAATATCAGAAATTTAGTTACTCTTGTATTAAGGGCTAGATTAGCAACTATTTTAATTTTTTTTTATTTTTTAATATTTTTAGCTAAAAAGTTAAAATGATTTCAAAATAGATTATTTGGCAATTTAGCTTTTGAATTAATTTTTTTAAAATTAATTATTTGAGTAAAAAGCTAGCTTTTTGCCTTTTATTCAAAGTGAACAATTTTACCATTCTATATATTTGTTATTAACGATTATATGTAGTTGGTAATGGTTATAAATAAGTTATGAATAATGGGTATTATTGTATTTTAAAAATGATAAAAGTTTGAATTGAATATTCTAAGAGTTTGTGTTTTGATTTGATTTTTAATTTTTTTAGCTTTTTTCCTTTTTTGTCAAACGAGTAATTTTGATTTTTTATGTTTTTAGTTAAAAATTCAAAGTTGTCAATCAGAGTTTAAGCATATGTTTGGTCTAATTTTTTTTAAAAATTTTTTGCCAAAAAATCTCTTAAAAAGCCAACTTGTTTGGCCTCTTACTGTAACCAATTAATTTTTTTATATTTATTTTTTTATAAAAAAATAAAAAACAAATTAAGCCAAACACAAGCTAAATTGCAAAAAAAAAAAAAAAAAACTAATTCTATTTACCCATCATATATGGTAGATAATAATATTGAAAAGGGTCCCACAAGGGTTATGCCATACAACTGTCCGAGTGCTTCAGACGGAAATTATCTCACCAACTGTATTTAAGAAGAAAGTACTGATCACTCTCAGGTCTCAACGACCATCGTCGTTCGTCGACCGAAGCTACACTATTCTAAATCCACGCTCCTTTAAGCGCGTGAATGCACTGCAATTATCAAGCGATACTTTCGTTAAGCTGGTAAATGTTTTTTTTCTTCTATTTTTAAAATTTTATTTATTTTTATTTATTTTATTTATTTAGAGATATTAAAAGTATTTTCATAACTATTATTTATTTTTAATTTTTTAACATTTTTCATCTTTAGCTTTTTTAGGTTGTGTTGATGAGAAAATTTTAAAAAATAAAAAACTTTAATCAAGAAATATTTTTGTTATTAAAGATGAAAATAAAAATATGAAATTTAGCTTATTAATTTATTTTGATCTAATTTTTTTATTTTCTAAATATATTTTTTTATTTTTTAACTCGTCTAATATAATAGTTTGACCAAATAATAATAAAATTATTAAAAATAAAAATAAATAAAATAAAATAAATAAGTCATTTTTCTAAATCAAGGTTAAGTAAAAAATTACTTACAAGTCTTTAATACCTTGATTGGCAACTCACTTAGAAACTAATTTTTTTATTTTTTTCATTTTTAATCGAAAAGCTAAATTATGTTCAATGTTGATTATTTGGTAAACTAGTTTTCACGCAATTTTTTTAAATTTGTTGATTGGAAAAAGATTGATTTTTTTTATATTCAAACTGAGCAATCTTACAGTTATTATAGCGATATAATTGACATCGATAGTAAATAAGTTGTTAAGCAAGAGTATTATTGTTTTTTAAAATTAGGAGCTTGCATAGAGTATTGTTTTAATTTGACTTTTTAATTATTTATCAAATAAATTGTGTTAATTTTTTTTTGCATTTTTAATCAAAAAACCAAAAATTTGGGTTGCCAATTTCGTCTCATCCGATTTTTTAAACCTTTTTAAACAAGATTTTTACTTTAGAATTTTTTCATGTTGAGGGAAATTTAAGAAAGTATGCTATTTGGTTAACATTAAAACAAAATTACTAAAAACGAAAAAAACATTTTAAGAAGTTGCCCTAAACACACACTAAGATTTGTTTTTATTTTTATTGTTTTACCATTTTCAATCATGACGTGTTTAAGTTATAAAGTAATTCGTTTGATAACTAAGTTATCTAAATTTTATTTTTCACATTAAAAGGATAATATTATCCGTCATTAATAGGTATTATAAGTGAATTCTAATATATATTTAACTTTTCACTGAATATTAAATGTATTACAACGCAAAAAAAAAAATATGACTTTTTTAACCAATCAAGGCTTAATAATTCTAGGTTTAATTTATGATCATATTACTTCAAAATATAAAATAAAATGATCAATTGGTTTTCTATTTCTTGAGTGGCTAATATGAGCAAATAAAAATGAACCACATGCACATGGTGAACAAGTTCAAAATGATAACCGTATGTAAACAATAATAAGTTTTATTATAACAAGGTAATGTTTGATTAAATGCAAAGTTTAACGAAAGTGGAAAATGGAATTGTTGTTTCTTTGTAACGTTTATTCCAATGCTTCACGCTTGGTTCGTTAAGAAATAACATTGTACATATTTCATCATTTCAGGAGAGGAATGTCATTATGCTTTTGTTTTGCCAACAAGGGTAACTTTTTTTTTTTTTTAATCATAAAGAAGTACGAATTCTTAATATGTTTCTGACCGATAATAAATTCAACAAAAGAGTAAAACAACTCAAAAAATAAGTAAAGAATCTTTATAGCAAAAGGAGAAATATTTTTACAAAAAAATAATATTAAATCTCCACATAAGAGAAACACAAACTCTTACGAGAGGACGACACAAAATTACGTAAAACAAAAAAATAAAGAAAAAACAGCTTCATATGCCACTGTTTTACAACTTTCTCCAATAGAATCATTACCTCCACCTCTACTTTACGAGGTTAATATTTTTCTTGATTAGAGTTGGTTTCTCAACGTGATAAAACGAGATAAATGCCGTCAAATTATGATCCGCAAACAAATAATCTGAAATCAAATATGAGAAAATGATGACGAATAAATATTTTTACTTTCGTATCAAGTGTACCAAGATTCGTCGTCGAAAGCCGAATGCTTGCCGGATCAAAATGAAGCCGGTAGTGGCTCAGTTACTAAAATAAAATAAAAACGAAGCACAAAAAAAAAGACAGAAAAACTACCAATAACAAAAACTAAGACTAAAGAAAAATAAAGAAGAAAAAGACAAAAATACTAAATAAAAAATAAAATATAGAAAGAAAGAAGAACAGATGGTCTGGGTGGAGGGGAGCACCGCCTTCTCCTAAAGAAAACCTAAAAAAATTCTATTAATTGTATTGATAGAAAGAAAAAAAATAATTAACAAAATAATTTGGATCCAACAAAGTTAAGTTGAAAAGCATACAAAACCTCTTAAATCCCATCTCACCCAGTGAATATTTGCCTCCCTCGTTACTTTTTCACAAGAAATTACTAATAGTTGACCTAATTCCTATCGTCGCACCACCACCACAGTTGTTTTATCACCGTTTTCAATATTTTCACCGTCTTCACCTCCGCTATTATTACTGTCTCACCACCACCATGTCGATCCCCACGACCATTACAACTATCTCACCGTCGCCATTATCACTTTCGTCGTTATTTCATCATCACTTTAGATATCTCTAAATATTTTAAGGTTTATTTTTTTTTTTTGACAAGTTCATGAATTTTATATGATAAAATACTAGAAATATATGTTTACATATACATATACATATATATATGTATATATTGCACACATATACATATGGATGTATATATTTATATGTGTATATATGTAGTGTAGATGTATAAATATGTGTATATTAGACAATAGGAGAAAAATTGTACGTAATCATATTGGAATTGTGTTTTTAAATGTAAAGGGTATTTTGGTCATTCTATGTAAATTAATTTTATTTCAGGTTTCATTTTAACATATGAAAAAAAAATTGAAATGATAATTTTATTCTTAAAATTGATTTCTACAATGTTTCCAAATTATTACAATGAAAATTGCCATTACCATAAAAAAATAATTGCCATTACTATCTATATAATAAAATAGAGAGGGTTTTTGTAAAATGTCTTACGTGATATTTTATTTAATGGTTAAAATATATTTTTATATACAAATTTATGATCAAGATTTATTCTAAACAAATATGTTCTCTTTGCTCCACAATTTGTCCTAAAAATCTTACGATCTAGATTAGTTGTCAAAAACTTTACTCTATTCGATAATAAAATAAAAATAAAAAGCTAAAAATCTGTTTATATAATATTCTTTCTATTTTTTATAGTATGTAAAATGCGCTGTGAATGACTTAAATTATGTGCATTTTAATTTAAAATAGGCATGAATCACTATATTAAGAATTAGATTGCATATCAATTTATATTTAGACAAAAAAAATAATGTCAACTTAATATATATGTTAACTACCAAATTATCCGTATTTAAATAAACTTTTAATATATTTTTATACACTATTATTTTGAATTTTTTATTTTTAAGATTTATATATTTTAATTATTATTCAAAATTAAATCAACAATTCAATTATATTTAAAAAGTTTCTTTAGACACAATTAATTGACTATTCTTATTACATTACATGCTCATTAAAATCTCAATTCCGTTAAGATGATGAATGAGATCATGTAAACTCTAATTGTTTTTAATTCATATTTATTATGAATGGGATCAAGATGTGACAAGAGTTTTATAGTTTTTTTTAATTGTTAATTATAAAGGCTTTGTTTGGCAATTTGAATTTAAGTTAATTTTTTTTGTTTAAAGTCATGTTAAACTAAATAAGCACAAAATTTATTTAGAAAATTGAACGTAAACTTAAAACCAAAAGATAATAAGTTAAAAGACTTTGGTTTAAAATTACTTTAAACTAAAAGGCGAAAAAAGAAAATGCTTTAAGTTATAAAAAAATTGTTAATTTTTTATTTATTTTTATATAATTTTATATTCAATCTATATTTTGTTTGATAAATTTTGAAGAATAAATTTTTAAAATATAATTTGTATAAAAAAATATATATATATATAATAAAAATTTTGATATTTTTTTAAAAAAAAGAGTATTTTAGGTTAATATGCAAAAAGACAAAAATACTAAAAGTCAATAAGTAAAAAAGCTAAAAATTAAGATTAAAACACGAAGCATAAAACTTATTCGGCTTATTTTTGTATTTAATGAATTTTTTTTATCGTTTGGTCAAATTATTATATTTTTCGATTTTTATTTTATAGACGAAATGAAAAAATAAATATTTTTGTTAAAAATATAAAAAAAATTCAGAAAAAACGAAAATAAGTGAAAATAAGCTAATAAGCTAAATCTTATATTGCTCGTCTTTAATGAATTTTTTAAAAATGTTTTGATTAAATTTTTTAACCTTTTCAATTTATCTCAATAAAATTAAAAAAAAATAAAAATAAGCAAAATAATTAAAATTTAGTCTAAACAGGGCCAATATATTAACACCCCGAATTTAATATAAACAATTTAAATTCCGTATAACTCACAAGTCATAAGTTTAATTAAATATGGAATAATTAATTTCACGCCGACCAACTATGGCATATGGGCCCACGTTTTTAGTCTGGTCTATTCCATCGCTTGGGTCGGATATCCAAACTAATCCAAAATGTGTTTTGGAATTATTTTATGACCGTCCGATTACAATTCCGATCTTTGTTACAAAAAGAATTACTGAAAACGGTTTAATATCTAAAATAGTTTTAAATTTTAATATAATAACTTTTATATTTTACATATATTTAATAAAAATATTATACTTTATTAACAATCCATTAATGAATATAGAAAAAACGATTAGCCTTGGGATAACAATTTATTTATTGTTGTCTTTATTAGTTTTATATTATTTAATTAAATTATTTTATATATTTTTTAATTCTTTCCCGAAACAAGCTAATATCTTTCTAAACAAAATGTTAAAAAAATATAAAAAACCTACAATAAATAAAAATGGCTTATTCTTTCTGTGAAGTCTTTTTTCCATCTTTTGATTAACTTTTTTTTATTACCTTTTAGTTCTTCTAATTGAGACGATTTAAAATTTTATTTTATTTTATTTATTTTTGTATTTAGTGATTTTTTTCTTGTTTGAATATATTTTTAATTTTCAAATTTCTCACCAATATGATTCAAAAAAATAAAAAAATAAAAAATAAAAAATAAATCAAAACAAACCACAAAGCTAGATTTTTAGTACTTATTTTTATAAAAACATTGTAACTTGAAAAGTGCTCAGAAATATAACATATGAACCATTTATTTTTAGTGCGGGCCAACATATAATATATAAAAAAAAGTTGAACTCTTTATTTGGGAGTTTTATAATTTTGCCACGTGTCATTATAAAAAATTGGAACATGGGAACTGTATTGTGCAGCTACGCACAGCACATGGTGTGTTGTGCAGTTTAAATATTTGATTTTTAAATATATTTTTATGCTTTGATTAGTTCATTATGTATAGCTTATCGTGTTTGTTGTTATGTAAAAAATTAAGTTAATTTAATATTTATAATTATGTAATTGAAGATATCTTTGTTCTCAAAATTATTATTATTATCAATTTTTAATATGTATCTAAATATTATTAGATCACATAGTTACGAATGTTATATCATTTTTTTTTTCATGGATAATAAACTTAAAGAGCTCACAATAAAAAACGAATCCGATCATAAAAATATATATTAAAAAATCAAACTATTAAGTGCATAGTACAGTTCGCAATTCCAAAAATTTGCTATGTCATGTGTCTTAACTTTTTATTTATTTTTCATATTTATTTGTAATAGTATTTATTAACTCTTTAATTTACTCAATAAACTTTTATTCTTTACATTTTTCCTTCACTTTTGCTGATCTTCCACTTAATTTCTCTCTTTACTTTTATAAGTTAATGGATTTCTAAAGTTTACTGTAATCATTCCCATTACAACAAATTGTCAAAAATTTCAAAAAAATTAATCGCCTCATATTACATAAATACAATTTCATAACAACAGCTTCCTATGTATTATTTTAAAATAATTTATAACAATAAATAATGATTTAAAATTACATCTATAAAAATCAATTTTAAAACGATATGCGGAGCTTGATTGGCAACCGGCTTAATAACTAAATTTTTTTTAGTGGGTTTAGCCAAAAAAAATTATATTAGATTCAAAGTAAATTATTTAGTAAATTAGCTTTTAAGTTTTTTTTTGAATTCGATTAATTGAGTAAAAACTTAACTTTTTTTTGTTTATTTGTTTAAATTGACCAGTATTTTCTTTTATATAATTGATTATAATAATTTTATATAATTAAAAATAGTAGTAAATAAATTAGGTATTATTATCTTTTAGAACAAGTATGAGTTTGAATAAAGTATTTTACAAATTAGTATTTTAATTTAATTTTTTTACTTTTTTGTATTTTTGTCAAATATTTTACAATGGCTTCTTAGTGTTTTAGCCAAAAAAAAAAAACTTATATTCCTAACCAGCCTTTTATCTTTTGGATACTTTTCAAGATACCTTTTCTCTATAAATGGTAGCTACTTTTAAAATACTAACAAATATTTTCAGTAAACTTTTGTTACATTTTAATTAAAAAACTTCTGATTATTCTCGTTGGGGGGTGTTTGGCTAAGTTTCTTACGTTTTTTAACTTTTTATTATTAATTTTAGTAATAAATTATAATTTTTTTAAATACTCACAAATTCTGTTATAAATTATAACTATTTTTTTTCTATTTCAACTACAAATTAATATATTTATCAAATATTTTTAATTTTTACTACAAATTATAATTTATAATTTATGAGTTTTGTAATTCTAAACACTCAAAATACTTTTACTACAAATTATCATTTATAATTTATAAGTTTCGTAATTCTAAACACTCAAGAGGCATATTATTTGCAAATTCTTGATAAAAAATAAAAAAGTCAAATACTTTTTTTAATCCCAAACTTCTCCACGCTCTTATTGTTGCGCGTGGTGGTGGATTCACATTGGAAGAAGAATGTCGCCTTGCAATGTATTGGGCTTCTCTCTCACGTGTTGCATCTCTCCCTAGCGGCAAATTATCACGTGGATAAATTACACTTATACCCCCCTCGCATTTAGATTAATAAACACTGACACTCTTTTTATTCTCTAAAATATTACGTATATTTTTTATATTTTTATTTTTATAATATTTATACCTAAACAATTAACTTCTGTTAACTTTTGACAAAAATATTGTTCAAAATAGTGTTTTTTATTTTTTTTATTTAATTACAAAATATTGTTTAAAAATTTTTAATTAAAAAATAAAAAATTACTAAATATAAAAATAAGTAACTTAAAATTTAATTTATTAATTTATTTTTATTTTTAATTTTTTTATTTTGATAAAAAAATTAATTTTATGTTACTAATTAATTTTTCAATTAATTTTTTTATCAAAATAAACAACTTAAAAATAAAAATAAATTAATAAATTAAAATTTATGTTACTTATTTTTATATTTAGTAATTTTTTATTTTTTAATTTGAAAATTTTAAACAAAATTTTGTAATTAAACAAAAAAAAACAAAAAATAGTGTCAGAAGTTAACTGTTTGGGTCTAAGTGTTACAAAAATAAAAATGCAAAGAATGTAAATGATATTTTAAAAAATAGAAAAGTATCAGTGTTATTACCTTAAAATGCATGGGTGTAAGTGTAATTTACCTATTATTCATGTACACAAGGATATATAGTATTTTTAATAAATAAATAATTATAATTTATTCAATATAAATTATTTTTAGTCTTTTAAATATTTAATAAATATAAATTATTATATTTCTATCGTAAAATTTATTATTACCACATTAAATAAAGAGTTTGGTAAAGAGAGCCCAATAAACTTTAAATAATAGTCCAAGAGAGATAAATTTTTTTTAATATCATTACACTTTTTAGTGTAAAATTTATTATTTTTATAAATATCAATATATTTTATACAAATATTTATATATTATATACTCTTTAATCACAATTTAATAAATTTCGATTAGCATTTTTTTTAAACGAAAGCACTACATAATATTTCAAAACACCCTTAGTGTCTCTCTCTCTATATCACCATATCTATATCTATGTATATATATATATTTCTCTCCTAAATAAAAGCTGCTTATATATATATATATATATATATCTTAAATGAAAGCTGCTCCGGCGGTCAGGATATATAAATACAGCAGAAGAAAATGTGGAGACAATTTTTTTACATCTCAAAATTAACCCATACCTCTATCTCTCTCACTGCTCTCAGTGCCCTAGATCCAGTTTTTACATAATCCAATTCTGAATCCCAAGATCACTCTCCTCCCCTCAGGGTAAGGATTTTCATTTCCCGCTACTTCCAGAGCAGATTCTTAACTACCGTTGTTCAATCATCTACAAAGGTATCATGTACTGAAACTGTAAAATTTCCACTGGTTTTAGGGTTTGTTTGTCTGTATAATGAAGTTTCAAGGCTTCTGTATGAGTAAAAACTATCAATTCTTGATTTTAAGCGAATAATGTATGAATTGGGTTGAGTTGAAGCTTCGGTTGTGAAATGATTCTTTTGTTGAGGTCGGTTTGGTGGACATTGGAAGGTGCTTGTGGAAATATTGGATCTCATTGGTGAGATTTTGAATCTTGAAGGTGGGTTTTGGTGGGTTTGTATTGTTTTTTAGTGTGTAATGGGCTGTGTTTGTGGTAAGCCCTCTGCTATTGAAGATAGTAGGGGGAGTCCAAGGGAGAGGTTGTCAAGTAAGAACTCGTCGGACTGGCGGGTACCAAGGGTGGCGTCCTCGAGGAGAGAAGAAGGGTATCCAGTGAAGGATCAGTTGGATAGCAGCGACGGGAGAGCAATGTTGATTGATAAGCAGGCAAATGGTTCGATTAGGTTGCATGGGGAAACTTTTGAGAGGAAGAGGGAGAAGGCCGAGTACGTTGTTGCGACGCATTATCCTGGAATGGGCAGCATTCCAAAAGCTGCAGAGGGAGAGCAGGTGGCGGCTGGGTGGCCCCCATGGCTGTCAGCAGTGGCCGGTGAAGCTATCAGGGGATGGGTGCCACGGCGGGCAGATTCTTTTGAGAAGTTGGACAAAGTACGCTGCTTTTCTTAATTTGTTTCAAAAAATAGTCTGATTTTCTATAATTAAAATGCACATATTGGTTAACAAGTAATGATCGTCTTATGCTTATTCTATTTGTAACTTGTAAGTTCCTATAGAATTTGTATATCTCATAATTGAAGTTCAAATTTTAGAGAACAGTTTTTCCATATGAATCTCAGTACTCATAGCTATGAATCTCAGTACTCATAGCTTGCTAGAAAAATCTAACCTATTGAATCAAACTAATGAAATCCATGCTCATTAAACATCAAATTAAGAGAAAAATGATAGCGGTGAAGAGTCGGTGTATGCCCCTTCCTCAACCAACTGCATTTCCTAAAATTATTGTGACCATGGATGGTTTGCTAATAGGGTAAATTACACTTACACCATCTGCATTTTAGGGTAATAACACTGACACTTCTTCTATTATTTGAAATATCACGTACACCCATTGTATTTTTATTTTTGTAACAGTTAGATCCAAATAGTTAACTTCCATTAACTTCAGACGGAAACACTGTTCAAAACAGTGTTTTTTATTTTTATTTTTATTTTAATTACAAAATATTGTTTAAAATTTTTTAATAAAAAAATAAAAAATTACTAAATACAAAAATAAGTAACATAAAATTTAATTTATTAATTTATTTTTAAGTTTTTTATTTTGATAAAAAAATTAATTTTATGTTACCAATTAATTTTCCAATTAATTTTTTTATCAAAATGAAAAACTTAAAAATAAAAATAAATTAATAAATTAAATTTTATGTTATTTATTTTTGTATTTAGTAATTTTTTATTTTTTAATTAGAAATTTTTAAATAAGATTTTGTAATTAAATAAAAAGAAACAAAACAAAAAACACTGTTTTGAACAGTGTTTCCATAAGAAGTTAACTGTTTGGGTCTAAGTGTTACAAAAATAAAAATGCAAGGGGTGTAAGTGATATTATAGAGAATAGAGGGGGGGGGTGCCAGTGTTATTATCCTAAAATGCAGGGGGTATAAGTGTAATTTACCCTTTGTAATATTTGCTTGAAAGGATAATTAGTGTCTCTGGTAGAATTCTAAAGATCAAGTGTACGTGGACGTCGTGGAGCTCCTAAATTATTAGGTTTCAAAATTTTATATGCGAAATTTCCTCCTACAGGTAATAATCAGTTGAGGAAATTGGATAACTTTAAACATTTGAGATTGAAATGTTGATATCATCCAATTATTTGATTGTGCTTGTTGCAAATATTAGGCAGGAAATGTCAACACCTGGATTAGATAATTTCACAAGCTGTTGTGAAATGTTGTTTAGCTGAGGGGTTTTATAATTTGTGGACGTCTGTTGGTGGGCATAAAACTCTTATGAAAGAACTAAGTTTGTGACAAGACATGCAATATGTATATGCATATATATGCAGGTGTTTTTAAATTGGTGACATGTGAATTGGATAAAGATGCTGTTCAAACTCTTGAAGAGACTCAAATGCAAGCTTGTGCAACCTCCGCAAGAGAAGGCTGGTTTGTGGATCTCTGCACCAGAGGTGGTGAAGAGTATATTTATCTTAGTTTTTGTAAGTAAATAAACTGGTATAAATAAGGGGCATTAGAATGCCACTCATATAAACTATTAGTTTTTGACTTGCATGAATTATTTTTTGGTAAGTAAAGTCTATGAAGTATTTTATTAAAATGATAAATGCGCAAAAGCATGTACAAATACAAGGGCAAAGCAAAAACAACTTGAAAATCTAAACAGTTGGAGATGTGCAAATGTCCCAAAAAAAAATCTACAAAAGAGTTTGCTCCCTCAAAAGATCTACAGTTCTTCTCTCTCCGATACACCAAATAATACAACGAGGCATCATGTAGCAGGCCCTCTACTTGCTCGTCATAGGACATCCCCTGTGCCAACACTAAAAAGCTCGTTCACTGATCTAGGCGTAGCCCAAAGAAGCCCAAAAGAAGATAGGAACAAGTCCCAAAACTGTGTTATCACAGGGGAATTGAGCAATAAGTGGTTTATCAATGTTCCAGCTTTCTTGCACAAATAACACCAATACAACAAAAACTGCCCCCTCTTTCTCAAGTTGTCAATGGTTTTGATAGCCTCCTTAGCAGCAGTCCAAGCAAAGAACGCCACTTTAGGAGGAATGTTGGCAGATCATACTCCTTTCACGGGGAAGGTGGAAACCCCATGGCTAATGAGAACCTTGTAGAAGGATTCCAGTGAAAAGTAAACTTTAGAAGCAGCAAGTTGCACAAGTGGTTCAGTGGTTCACCAACTCTCAGGTCTATTTTTGTTTTCAAAAACTGGCAGTCGTCAAATTTTCCTTTTACACCTAGTAGTAATGGCAGTTCATTAGAGTAAAAATAATGGAATAGAGAATGAGAGCGGTAGAAATGTACCTATTCAACTGCAGGATATTAACATGGAAGTAGAATGCGATTCTCAGTGCAAATATATTCCTTTTTAGCATCTTTCTATTCCATCCCTTGAGAAACCCTTACTCAATGAGCTGCCTTACCTCACTTGGCACCAAATTTTAAAGCGTAAACTATGGTGACCACCTTCGTGGTTTAGTAGAATTTACACTAACCTCCCGTACTTGGAAAAGTATGGTAATTTCCCCTTTGCTGTTAGTGTGCTATTAGGAGATGAAACGGTTTTTCTTGCTGTCAGGTAATTTTTTGTTGATGTGTTTTATTAGTTTTTAGAACATGAGTGTATTTTGTAATTTTGAATGGGCATAGAATTGGGTTATATGTGGATTCATAGACGATGTTTTGGATCAAGTTATTAAATGTGTCTTTATTAGGAGATGAAACAGTCTCTGTCGCTGTCAGGTAATTTTTTGTTGATGTGTTTGATTAGTTTTTAGAACACGAGTGTATTTTGTCATTTTGAGGTGGCATAGAATTGGGTTTTACATGGATTCATTTACGTTGTTTTTGGCCAAGTTATTAAATGGGTTTTTATGTATGTTTTTGTTGGGTCTGAATGGTCTTAGTAGTTAAAACTTCAAAATTTTCTATTTTTGATGTTTTAGGAACTGGGATAACTAGAGGAAATGATCCATCTAATTGCCATTGAGTAGTCACGATAAAGGCATGTGGAGTTGAGATGAGTCATATTTGAGTAGCATTAGAAACACTATGCAATAAGACAAGTTATGACATTGTTGATCAAAAAAAAAAAGAAAAAAAGAAAAAAAAAGAAAAGATAAAGAGTTATGATATTGCGTGTAGGTGATTAAGTATAACCCTTGCAAGGAAAAGCCTATTGGTTCTAGGTTCGATTCTTAGAGTTCTTATTTTCTTCTTTATTCCAACAATGTTCCAGCACCCCATAGTTTGTAACCAGAGATTAACAGCTAGTGTTTCAACCCTATAATCATCTTTTAGCCAAGTCAATCAATCCTTAAACCACGACATAATTTTAGTAGTCAAACCTTATAGGAGAAGGTATGTTACTGATCACAGCACTAGTCCCTAGAACTGTCAAATTTCTAATCTAAAAATCTCTTTTATTAAGATCTAATAAAACATACACTATTCTCCTATCCGTTGACCTTCAAGTAATTTTCCCACTACAAAACCATTGATAAGACAGATTTTGATTTTGAGTATCTTGAGTTGTTTTATGTCATCGGTGCATCGTAGTTTCTAGCATAATAATTGATTACCCATTTCCTTATTTTCCTTTCGGAAAATGATACTTTTTGAGATGCTATTCGAACCCCTCAATTGCCACGCCAAAAATATTGCTAGTTATCATGATGTCATCAGTATGGAAGAGTAACAAAATATATTCAACAAATTGGTCAATGTTATGTTAGTGAGAGACTAAGTCTGACAGCTCATCTACATCACACTCTCTAATATTTATTAGAGATCTTAGTGTGCTATTTCCACCTTACCTCGACTTGAAGTTCGGTGTAACAACATACCAATCAATGAACAAGGGAGAGAACCATGCACCAACGTAGATGCCTTGCTGATCTCTTTCACTCTGGAGTTCAATGGATTGTTTTCATTTTTCAAGGATAGAAGCACTACCATGCTAAGCCGCTTTAACTGGGGCACTTGACGTGGAGAAAGGTAAGAATATCATATGCATTCACAACATTTTACTACTTATTCCTAAACACTTCAATTTCGTGGCTCTCTTTGGAGACTTGCAGTTGCAGGTTGTCATTGCTACTAGGTTCCTCCATGAATCTGTCTCTTTATGATAAAAAATGAAAAAGATGGTTGCTCAATCATTGCTACTAACCATAATGTTTAGGTTAAATGTAACTTGAAACCCCATTTTTTTGTTTTGTTTTCATAAACAAGATCCACATAGAACTTGAAACCTCAATTGTTCTTGCAAAAACAACTAATGTTTCATTGCTCAATTGCTCACTTTGCATACTTACAGTTGCTGGTTGTCATTTGTAATAGGTTCCTCAATGAATCTTTCTGTTGATGTTCAAAAATGAAAATAAGAACTGATGCTCAATCACTGCTACTAACCATAATGTAGAGGTTAAACGTAACTTGAAACCTCAATTGTTCTTGCAGAGACAACGGGGAAATCTCAGCTAAAATGAATAGGTATATAGTAATTATAGTGTACGTAAAGCTCTTGGAATTGTTGCTTTTGTATGTCTCTTCTTATTGCATCCTTTTTTGGATGAAAAGGCTGCATATATACCTATGGTACACAGACTCCGGAATAGGCGTTGTACACGTATGCATGTCTAGTTCATTTAAATCTCATGTCTGAGGAATACTAAATTTCATATTCCTTAAATACTTATTTTATTACTTATGATAAAAGGGTGATACGGATGATTATAGAGTATTTTATGCATACTTTGAGAAAGCTATGTATAGTTAGGGTGAAAATTTGACTAGATAGGAATATTCCATGGGTTACTGTCCGGTTAGACATTCCAGACACATATCCAAGAGTCGAGCGTGCGTTTGGGTATTTCATGAATTTGGAAGTGTTCATGTAACACAGTGTAGTCAATGATTTAAAATCAGCCTCAATTAATATGTAATGTCGTTACAGAATGGTCTTGGTTGGTACTGAATCTAATACTTGCAGCTAATGTAGTGTGACAGAAATTCTCATTGTAACAATGCCATGTATAATGGTCATAATGGGGTGTAATGGCCTTTCATAATGCTGTTGATGCTATGGCCATCAACTTGTTTAGATGCCCGAAAGACTCCTCTTTGAGTGATTTGACTTGTTTTCTCACTTCTTTGCAACAAACCTCATGGTAAACTTCTGACAAGTTTGGATAAACTTAGATCTGTAATTAACTGAATACATTTACAAATTGATAAATTGGGTCCTCCTCATCTTCAATCCCAAAGTTCCGAACAAGGTAAGTTTTAGTATTTTAGGAAATTTTGTTCATTTTTTAAGTTGAAATTTGCATGTTGGGAGACTTAGCCTGTGTTTGGACTAGCTTTTTTTAGTGGCTTTTAGGCTTTTTGGCTTTTTTGTAAAAAAGTAAATATCAAATGACTCAAATCATGTAGAAAAAATAGAAAAAAAGTGGGAAAAAGCCTAATAAGCCAAACTAGTTGGCTTTTTTTTTGGATTTTAAGCCAAAAAGCTACAAAAATAAGCTAGCCCAAACACAGGCTTAACAGTTAAGGTTAGATCTACTTGGTTTTAGGCTAGATTTATTAAAGAAAAGTTGGATTCTATTCATGTACTCTTCATAATCTCTCAGTATCTGAAATTAAACAAATAGGTAAATATTAAAGTTTTCCTTTTCGCTTTTACTTTTCATTATCATATGAAAGAATGAAATTATATAATATCACAATGTTTGTGTTGATTAGCATATGTGATTTTCTATTTGTACAAAATATTAATATTTATGTCGTAATTTCTGTACTATTTTCAAGTCTCTATCAAAATAGTTTAACATGTTTTCTTTCAATACTTAACAATTTCATGTGTCATAAGTTCGTAATGCATTTAGAACAGAAGAACAGTTGATTATACTAATTATAATTAATTTGGATATTGTATTCTACATTTGCACTAGCTGTGTGCACAAGAAAACAAAATAAAGGTCCTAAAACAACTGGAACCTTGTCACTTGAAAAATTTGTAAAAGGATTTAAGTGTGTATTTATTCTTATTTTAACCTAGTACTCCAATCAGTTTTATTTACATTTTATTAAGGTTTTGGATTTGAGAGCATTTTAATAATTTTCATCTTTTAGGACAGCTATAAGAGTGGTTGGATAGTTTTTTTTTTGGAAAAATTACGGTATTTGCTCTTTATGTTTGCCAAATTGGAAATTTTCTATTTAAAATCTTACTCGTGATAAAAGAAAGAAACATCCAACAGCAGCGTACCAATATCCACTAATCCTTTAGTTCAATGAATGAAGAGTTGAATCTTGACAATTCAATTGTAGCATTTGGGGCTTTGATGACGATATGAAGCAACCTACCTTAAAAGGGATTATGTTTAAGGAGATCTCAAAGGGATTATGTATAAGGAGCTCTTTTAGGGGCTCTAGAACTCTGTTGCCAATATCTTATGATTCACGATACATATCTTACAATTCAATATATTAAAGAGGTAAAACGATACCTATCCCATTTTATATCTTATGTTAATGTATCTTACAATACACATACGATACGTGATGCGATATGCAATACGCGATACATAATGCGATACCCACGATACGTTAATACTTAATTTTCTAGCTGAAGAATATATGATATGCGCTAAATTCAATGTGAGTTATGATAATACATTTACTTGTAATATTTTTATTGTATTTCATATGTATTAAGTTTTGATTTATGCATATTTTTATTTTTGATAAACATATTTTTACAACAGTATAGTAACATTATTTAATGTTTTATTCTTGTATGATGTTTGCGTTATTTCAAATATACATATTTTCTTAACCTATTTTTTAAAGTGTTAAATGCCTTATGATACTCGATACGATACAATACAATACAAAATTCGAAAAAATAGAAAAACGATACACGATCCGTATCCCGATTTGACAACTATGCTCCAGAGTATTCCTTTTGCTCGTCTTTTTTCCCTTCACTTTGGGGCTCCCTTCTCTGTCTCCTGCAATTGGACCTTAACAACTACTCTTTTCAGTTTTCAACCTTCAAGGCATGAACCCAGTGATTGCGTCAACAAAGGATGCAACTCTTGTTACCTCAACCTTGATGGAAACCAAGTTTACCATTCACGAGTTATGGTTCACTGCCTCACAACCAGCCACTGCTAACATTTTCCTTTTACATTGGCCTTAACACTAAGAACATTAAGTAGCGTAATGCATCCCCCCTTCCTTTTCCTTTCTCACTTTTTGTATTTAGTCGTGCTTCATTCAGGGTTCTGGAAGAATTGAATAGCTTATATTTATCTTGTTGAATGGAATGCATTCACTACTCAATGGAGTTGTTTGTTGGGTTACCTTGCTTATTCCCTTTTTCGTTGATGAACTCTAGAAAAAGATGACAATGCATTCGCCTGTCGCAACAAAAATCAGATTGTTCTAAATATGCACGACGTTGCTTATGTGTTAAGTTGACACTACCTATTGGTGGCTTTCATTTCTTTGTCTAATGGCCTTCTTTTTTGCAGATAGGCCAGGGTACTTATAGTAATGTTTATCGGGCTCGTGATCTTGATCAGGGGAAGATTGTTGCTTTGAAAAAAGTGAGGTTTGATAACCTGGAGCCTGAGAGTGTCCGTTTTATGGCAAGGGAAATTCACATTCTACGAAAGCTTGATCATCCAAATGTTATCAAATTGGAAGGTCTAGTTACATCAAGGATGTCTTGCAGCTTGTACCTTGTTTTTGAGTACATGGAGCATGATCTGGCAGGGCTTGCTTCACATCCTGGTCTTAAGTTTACTGAACCACAGGTACTTAAAGTTTTTTTTTTTTCCTTTTTTGTTAGTAGCTGTCACTACTATTTTTGGTACTGGTTATGGTAAAGTATTCTCTGATACTGCTGTAACCATACACATGTTTTGTAGATCTCCTCCAACGAGTACAACGTCCTTATATTACATATCTTGTACCATTGTACTCACTACTCAGTATAGACTACAGACTGTTACTAATGTCCTGTTAACTCCAATGTCTTTAAGTCATGTTTATCATTTACTTGCTTGGTTAGGAAAATCTCAGCTTTTTGTTTGCTCATACGCAGGTTAAATGTTACATGCAGCAACTTTTACGTGGACTTGATCATTGTCATAGCCGTGGTGTGCTCCATCGTGATATAAAAGGTTCCAACCTTCTAATTGACAATAATGGCATTTTGAAGATTGCAGACTTTGGCCTGGCAAGTTTTTATGATCCTCATCTAAATCAGCCATTGACATGCCGTGTTGTGACTCTCTGGTACCGTCCACCGGAGCTGCTACTTGGTGCTACTTATTATGGGACTGCTGTAGATTTATGGAGTACTGGTTGCATCCTAGCGGAATTATATGCTGGCAAGCCTATTATGCCGGGAAGAACAGAGGTACCCTATCATTAATTTTTTATTTTGGTGGAACATGTATGGTTGATGCTTTTTCCAGCCTGTTTTTATCAGTTATGAATAGTGCAATTTACTAATTTTCTCATGAGAGAGAAATTGAGGCCCATTTTCATGAATGAGTGGCCTGTTTGATAATTTTTTGACTTTTTTTTTTCTTATTCATGATTCAAGTAGAGGTATTTTCTCATGAATATACACACAAAATACACAGAATGCTTGAAAAAGAACACAATTCTCTGAATCAAAGTAGTCCTAGTCAGTTTCTGTTTGGGTTGCTTTGATGATTGCAACCCACTTTCAATTGTGGAGAATTTAACATAAAATGTGTTCCTGAATTGCCCACTGAAATTTTTCTCAATATCAGCTTGATGATGTTATACTACAGACATATTTCTACCAATGGTTTCTCTTGCTTTTATCATGCATCAAGTTTGCAGCATGAAGGTAAATGACCCACATGCTATATTTACTTATTTATATCAATTAGGGCATTGACACATTTCAAGTCAAATCAATGACTGTTTACTTTAGTACTAAGTACAGAGATGGCCACCCTTCCTGAATTCTTCGGCTCATCGCCAAAGCCCATTCCATCGATTAAAATTGAATATTGGGTTTTAAAGCTCCCCTGGTTTCAGGCCGATCTGCCCGATGCACATGGTATGGTGCACTTTGCACCTAACAATCTGCTGGGTAATGACAAATCTTTTTTGTCCTTCTCCTCCAGATCAAGATGAAAAAAGAGATGTATGAGAAGTTAACAACAGTAGAAAAACGGAACTTTGCAAATATGTGATCTTTGGTTCAGATACTTAACTAAAACCAAAAATAAGTGATTCCAAGATTCAGAGATTGGAAGACTAGTTATGTGTTGATAATAGAGTTGGTAAGACCAGAAGGTATGAATTAAAAACACTTTGTCAGTCACACTGATTGATGAACCCACCTTACCCTTGTATTTCTTTGATCATCCTGTAGGTAGATCAAAAGATGGTACTGGGGAACGAGGCTGAAATTATTTCTTCCGCTGACCAAGTTTAAGGAGATCGAAGACATAGAAATGATAGAATTATCTAAAGTAATGATAGGAGAGTCTGTGCAATATCTAACCTTCTGCAATACCACTGAAAGACTGAATGGGAAGTAAGTGCAGAAGGTTCAAAACCCATCCCCAATTGCCTGGAGTGGGAAAAAAATAAGCATCCAAATGCAGAGTAAATGAGGAGATAACCATGTCCACCAGGTGCTCCGTGAACATATGCATGGTTAGGAGACTTGGGGGAGTGCACTTGGCTGAGCAGGCTCCCTTGAGTCGACCACCCTGTAAAGTGAGTCCCCCCTACGCGTGCAAGCTATTTTCTCTCCTCTCCACCACCTGACAGCTGAGATCAAGTCTCTCCACTGCTTCCTCTCTTTCTCCCTCTCTCAAATTTGCCCTAGCTTTCTCCTCTCCCGCCTTCGGTGGTTTCCAGCCATCATTTTGCTTACCATCTACCCAAGGGCCCACGGTCAGTTCACGTCACCAATGACTGTCTACACACTGAAACTTAGAGACACCTTTTCTTAAATAGCTCTGATGAGGTCCTCTTGCATTTTTTGCATTCAAGCTTGGAGAGAAATGTACCATATTTTGCTTCAATAAATGATACTTTGAAACTTTCTTGGTGCTAATTCTTAATATTTTTTACAAGGGGAATTTAATTTGCAATCTCATGTTTCTATGTTGTCACTTGCATGGAAAAAATAAGAAAAGCTCTAGAGATAGAGAACTAATAGCACTTTTCAGCGATTAAACCACCTCCCTTTTGGAATCATAAGTGGGATTTTTGTGTATATCATGTTAGGGCAGGCAACATTTCTGCACGTTAATGAGTTGTTGTTTCAAAAGCATTTTGCTTTAATTTGTTTCAAAGCAAAATAACTTATGATATGGATGCCCATGCATTGATCACGAGGGATACATTTTTTAGAATTGGTACGAAGGACAGAACAACTAACAAATTAACAAGACCACAAAAGAATAATAATAGCCAAACTGATAAATACAAGCACACAATGGTGTATATAATAGTACAACCGCAATTGTGCCATCGCACTATAATAGAAATGCTCAAGTCAATAATATTCTTATTACAAAACCAAAACACAAACCAATTTCTAAAAGATTACACAAAATTAAAACTCATCTAACATCCACGCCAAGCTATATATACAATGGACCTTCTCAAATAGTGCTCCTAGTCAACATGACGCATCAAACCTGTCAAATTATGTGGGGGGTGAGCTATATATCAACGTGCTCACAAACAAACTAGCTAAAAATCAATACAAACTTGCATGCGGAAAAATTTATGAGAAAAAAACCGATAACCACATTTTCAATCTCTTCTGTTTAAAATATTTTCCTCTTAACAAATGCATAACATTAACAATTCTCATGATATTACATTTCATCTCTTAAAAGAGGAATACCAATTAATTTATATCTCAATTCCCTCATAGCAGAGGTAAATAACATCATAGTGGCATGTCGAAAAGATATACAGTATGTTCTCATAGTTTCTGTGGTAGTTTTCACATCCTAACCAGGAGTTGCTACGGTACCGTTACCCCAAATGTCTCTTCTTACTCAGAGGACAGGGCTTCAATCAGTTGCAAGGGTCATTTTACAATGTTTAATGGTAGAACTAACTTTCAATACTCAATTCGGAGCTACAACCATTTATAGTGCATTATTGTACTTCCAATGTGACATCGCGCCACATTCATATTCAGGCTATGGAACTAAAATACATTTTCTTTTTCATCTCAAGGAAGATATTGCCCATGGATTCTCATATCTCAGAACAATTCATAAATCCTCATTACTATTTCATATATTCAACATACTTTGAGAGAAATAAAAGTATAAGCTTCACAATTTATAGAGATATTACCCAAGTGTTAGATATACCCCACCTTTATACACCAAAAATTGGAGCCAGATGCGCACTTCCTTCCTAGGTTCAATATCCGATTGCCCGATCTCTTTAACACCTATACAAAACACGTTCATAGCTAACCTTATTATAACCTTTTGTATGGAGATATGCATGAATGTTTATCTGAACAATCAATTTGAGATCAAGAGTTCTCATTCAAACATTCAAGACATTATTTATGCTTTTATTAAGTTTTAAGTTTATTTAAAATTGGTTTAGATTTTATTAGAGCTCATTCGAAATTACTCATTTACCTAATTTCACCTCAACTACATACTACCAAGACCCTTTCTAAAGAACACCAATATAATTACACTACTGGTGAGATTTATGCTATATGAAACTAGAATTAATAAACTTTAATTCAGGAGGTCATAAATGTAAAATGAATTTCGTGCGAAGAAATTATGGCATTTTGAAGTTAACATATTAGTACCAAAAATAAAACCGCAGAGGCAGATTTTGGATCAACTTCAAACTAAAGCACCTGTGTTTACTGAAAAAGAATTAGACTAAGGCTTATCCTGTTAGAAAGATGTACGAGTCCGGATCCTAACAAAAAAGCGGTGCGCAATTCTGAGGTTTCTATTGCAATTTATGGCTATTTTACAAACTTGTGCACCTGGGTTGAACAAAAGTGCGCTGAAACATGGTTTTGTTCCTCTTATCCCAATCCAAAACTAACTAATCAAATCCAAACCATTACTTAATATGTAAAACAGGTTCTAAATCCTTTTAAAATAATTTCTAATAACCAAATTATTCTCTTTAAAACTCAAACAAAACAACAATCTTTTAATCTATGCATGCTTTCTCAATTATAATCCATTTATCTCCACTTAGAAGTATTATACAAAACTCTAAACATTAAATATTCTATCTTCGACCACTCTCATACAAACTCCAAACTCAAGAGATGAAAATTACAATATGAACATGAAAGAAATATTAACTTTTAGCATGACACTAGATCTCATACCTAAAACAAGCTTCTCCAATTTTTTTTCCAGATTTTTCTTTAAATTTTCGTTCTTCTTCTTTTTCTTTCCTTTTAGCGAGCAAGATTGTAGAGACAAGCTTCTCTACTCTTATAAATCCATCCATGCATATAATCATGAGGTGTAAACTTAATAGGAATCTTAATCTCTTATCTAGCATGAGGTGCATTCTTAATCCCTAATGACTCTTTTAACTCTTAATCATCTTGATTAAGCTAATTTAATAATTACTGATCCTACTAATCTTGTTCCACCACAAAATGACACATGGCATACTTGATGACTCACCAAACTTTTTACCAAATTACACTTTACTTCACATTTTAAATAAGACATCACGATTAACCTGTTAACTAAAATTTTGGAAATCACACTAACCCCAAACTCTAATAATTCATGCCTTTGCATGCCCAATTCGAAGTAGAATAATTTTCATAATTTATTTGAATAAAATAATAATATTAGAATGCAAAATGAGGGTCTCACACCCATGGCCTCATGACCTCAGCTTGCAGTAGCTGGCTTAGAACTTGTGGAGGGGTTTCAAATTGGTTAAATTCATCGCTGATATCCGCTCCCAGGTTGGTCAGTAAGTCAGCACATTGGTTCCACTCCCTTAAGTTGTGCTTAAGGCTGCACTTGAATCTATGGAGGAGGAATCTAGAGTCTTCAAAATGCCCCTGTAGGGGTGCCTTTCTATGTAATGCTTCGTGACAAAAGGAGACAAGCTCAGAGCCTGTGGGAAAGATTCTCTTCTATGATGATAGAAAGGCCTCTGTTGATTCTGCAAAACTCGCCTTTGGGTCTGTACACATGCCCTGGGCTTCCTGCTAATCCCAAGAGCCACCTGCCTTGGTTATCCCCGAATAACCCACCCCAATATTTGGCAATATGTTGAATATTGACTATTTTGAACATATAGCCTTTGTCAGAGCAGAATCGTGAAAATAGATTGATGTAGCCAAGTTCAATTGATTTGGGAGACGAGGCTTAGTTTTGTCTGGTTTTGTTTAATTGGCAATGTCATTAAGGTTGAGCTCCTGGCCTAATGTTTACTTTAGGGCCACTTTAAAGCAGGCATCAGGTTTGAAGTTCTACCTTCTAACCAAGCCACCTTTTCCTCCTCCTCATCCCTTCGGAATAGAAAAACTAGAATGCATGGACTGACTGAAATCTTTTGTTCAGTATTTTAGCCTAATTTCTGTCATTTTTCTTTATCAAAATGGTCGCTGTAATAATTGGGGAGTAACTGCTACACTTTTTTTTTCTTGTTTCCTTCTTTCTTTCTGTCTATCCTCTACTACTCTTTTTAAGCCAGCTAGAGAAAGCAAGTTCAAGTTGAATGTGGTTGCTGTAATCATTTTCAGGATTCATCATAGAATTATGCCGTGGTTGACCAAGAGGTGAGTTTTTCCTTTCAGTGAAGGTGGTAATGTGGCTGCTGGCAATAAGGTGTTCTTTGTGGCAGTGATGGTGATGGTGATGGTGGTGGTGGTGGTGGTATCATTTGATGTGGCTTGTAAAAGTTGGCCTTTAAAGTGTGATGGAGGTTGTTGGTTGAATTATTTCATAACTATTTACAATCAAGTATAATACACTACCTCTTCTGAAATAGATACATGCAGGGATAAATGAACAATAATTCTCAGGCCCATTTTTATTTTCTCGACTCTAATTTCTACAATCTGTACACTCTCATTGGTTTGGTATCTTAAGCACATCTTTCATGAAAAGACTGTTGGCAAGTGTTATTTTTGTTATCTTTGCTAAAGAGCGTCATAAATTATGTTTAAACACCACTGGATGCGTTTAGCTGCATCCTCCTTTTTGTTTATTGTATCTCTTCTATTTTTTTCCCTTTCGAATTGGATGTTGTTTCTATGTTTGTATTTCCTTCCTTGTAGGTTGAACAGTTGCATAAAATTTTCAAGCTTTGTGGCTCACCTTCTGAGGAATACTGGAGAAAGTCAAAGTTGCCTCATGCTACCATTTTTAAGCCCCAACAGCCTTATAGACGCTGTGTTGCAGAAACTTTTAAGGACTTCCCTGCACCGGCATTAGGGCTTATGGAAACCCTGCTTTCCATAGATCCTGCTGATCGTGGATCTGCAGCTTTTGCCCTAAAGAGTGAGGTATAAACTATAAGTTTCCTAAACATTGAATCTTGACTTGTCTTGAAATATTTCCGTGGTTTTGTAGCTGGGCGATGATCTGTTACTGGATCTCATTGGCCTTTCTAATTGCATTCAGTAAGAATTCAGGGGCGGGTAGTAGAGAACTGGTCTTAATGCAATGGAAGAGAATCATATAACAGTTTAAGATTAAAAAAAAGTAAATTTAAGCACCGAACAGAAATCCACCCACACAATTCTCTCAGTGGCACGTGTAGTTATTTTGAGCATGTTGATATACGAGTGTGTGAGAAGTATGGTTGCATTTTTATGCTACAAAACTACATGCTCACACACATGACTTGGTCTCTCATCATTTTGCGGAAGATTACATCCTGTTTAGCTTGCACCCTTAAAATGCTCCCGGATACTTTTCAGATTATTTTTTGGTATACTAGCCAAGAGCTTTGGGTGAACTACATAGGCACATAATGCGAAATAAAGTGCTATCCTTGTATTCTTAAGAAGGTAATAGCACCAAACCCGCAAACCCTACTTTACTTTCTATGGAGACAATCACTAGATTAGAAGCCCCAATTTATGATTTGCCCTCTTAGTGCAGATTTCGGAAATTGTATTGACAGAATTCATATTAACTACCAAACAAAACAATAGCTCAAATATACAACTGTTGCTATAAATTTAACTGGAAAGAATTCTATAATTTGATATTTGTTGTGCCAGTCTAGCTTCCGTTTGGTATTTTAAAATTCCTTTTAATGCACCCTTCCACTTGGGTTCAGTTATCTCATGTTTGCGTATTATTCCCGATTGGAAATACTCGTTAAATTAATTTCACATAAAATTTGGAAGTTTCATTTTTGGTATCTAGATGGTCAATTATTATGCAATGTACATATTTTTAGTAGTTTGTAATCTTTTTGTAATCTATGTTCAGGTAAAATCATTATTGTTGTCCAAAAAATAACGAAAATGTTATCATTATCATTTTTTACCCTTTGATGGGAGTAAAATCTGCATGATCTCATTTCCCTATATGTTGAATCTTTGATCTCTACCAACCAATGTCTTCTATAGGCTATACCTGCATCATTCAACTGAAATCTGTAGCTAATCAATTATTATTTCAAATACTTAAACTGTTGCCTAAATTAATATTTAAATCGTGTTAAAGAAGCACTTAAGAGTGTCTATTTAGCTCAGATCTTAGCTTATCATTTTTCTTTTCTAGGAGCTTGAATATATCGAAGCATTTTCTTTTGTTATCAATTAATTTGCCTGAATTTCTTAGTGAACTATAGCTGAACAGATTATTTCAAGTGGTTTGTATATTTACCAACATCCTAATCAATTACGTACAAGTAAATGAAAATTCGATGTGGTTCTCATTAGAGGCAGGGTCCAACGGTAGTCCCTGATAGTTGAACATGTATTCTTACACTGGTAACCCAAGCTTGTATTACACCAAATACTGTCACTTCTTTCTTTTTTTTTTTTTTTTGGGTACTTGGGGTGGTGGATGGCCTAAGGCCATGTACTGTCACTTTCTTCTTTTCATTCACAAACCCAATAACCACCTCCCCCATCCTTTTTCCATGATAAAATTCTGATATAGCATCACTGATATAGCACCACTTCCCCGGCCTTTTTATCTGACAATGCTAAATGCTCAAACCGTCTGGAAAATACTTGAGTTGGTAACCAGTATGGATAGTGAACAGGGACACATTGAGATGGGCCAATAAGTAAACCCCCATGTTCTCGCCAAATTTTATGGCACTAGTTGAATTGTAAATAAGGATTAGTGTTATGTAACTAGAGGAGAAGGGAGATGAGAGAAAGAGGAATAATAGGTCTAGAGTTTGCAAAAGCAGCCTCCTCCACCTTTATCTGTTTATATTAAAATATTCCACGACACAACGACAGTAGTATTCCCTTAATACAAAAAAAAGTTGGCTAATAAATACATCCTCCTCAAGTTGAAGCATATAGGTCAAATATGGCTAGCTTGGACAACAAGTGATAGAAAGGCAAACGAGCCAAGGGTTTGGTAAAATCATAATGACAACTCCGAGTTGATCTTTTGAATGAATGTAGGGAGTGATAATTTGTTTTTGTATCAACAAATCCCGAATAAAATGATAATCAATCTCGATATGTTTAACCCGCTCATGAAAGACTAGATTATTAGTAATAAAAATGGGGGGCTTGATTGTCACAAAACTTTTCTATAGGAGCATAATTCACGAGGCCAAAATCAAGTAGAAGAGATTGAACCCACATTTATGAGGCAATATGGACCATAGCATGATACTCAGCTTTAGCATTCAAACGATTAACCACTGTGATATAGCACAATCACGAACAATCCTTTAGGAATCTGCACCTAAAGAAATATAGAAATCCGTACTTAGGGTTGGAATTCACACCAACTCTAAGAAAATATTATGTGTTCAATTAATCAATAATTTGAAATACAAGTTGAGGGCCTATAAATAGACTATTGAAGTACAAAAATAAGAATAAAAAAGATAAACAATCCTATCCAAACAAATCTTATCTAACTAATCCTATCTAGACAAATCTTATCTAATTATAAAATAATTAAAATTTTAACTTAACATCTAAAATAATTGAACTTAAATCTACAATAACAGAAGTTAAATATTCCCCAAGATGAAATGCAAATAATCTATCTAGATATTCTTTCTGTTTCCCATCATTTTTACCCCGCTGAGACGAACTCGACTCCGGCAAGTTAGAACTGTGACGAGGCACTAAGAATTGAGGAGCCACCAAGTATGGAACATCTTTCTGCACACTTGTAGGTAACGTAAAAGGCTCTAACGTGTCTCGAAAAGAAATTAAATTCTTTACAAGAAAATTAACATAAGTACCCATATTCAATGAAAATTCAAGTAAATTTGCATGAAGGTTCAATTTATGGGTAAGAGTAGTAGTTTGGATAAGTGGGGAGACAACGGAATGGGATTGGGGTAGTGATAGCTCACTGCTGACTAATTTAAGAGGAAAGAGCTGAAGATGGATGAACAAGACAATTATCACAAATGGAGTATGATGATATGACTTCATTATCTTGACAATTCAACTCAACATGACTCACAAGAGGTAAATGCTCAAGTGGGTTTTTTTGGTGTCGCTTTTTGACAAGTATTTGACACATTAGTAACATTTGGTAGGTCAATTACGTTTACTAATGGACAAATAGGAATATCCTACAATTAAACTTTTTGTGTGGCAAGACTTGTGTTTCGGGTCAATTGGGGATGAATTGGAATAGGTGAGCACCGGAGAATTAGATAGGGTAACAGTTGGGGATCTTTGACTTTGGGCGGTAGAGGTTTAAGCAAGATAGGTTTACAATTATACCAAATGTATTAATAATTTTCTGGCCGTTTAGTGGCGCTCACATCATACATCTAAGGACGACTAAGAAGAGCTGACCACTATATAATGGAAGTATATCACAATAAACATTGCCATGTATAAATTACCCATATATATTGGCGCTAAACATATCGTTAAAACCAAAAAATTGAGATTATCATCTCAAATTACCTTGTAAGGCTATGGTTGTGGTTCAATCACACGTTTGCCTTTTTGAATGTATGACTCAGAAACAATATTGATAGGAAAACTTGCATCAATGGTAATTTTACTCTTTTTCTCTCTACAATATGCATTTGTGTAAAAATTGCTGGTAACTTGGTAGGGAACAACAATTGGAGGGGGACACAGGTATCTAGATAAAACAGAGCGAGTAGGTTGAGCAGATTGAATAGGATATTTCTCATGAGTAAAATAATTAGGATACCTATTCTGAGATCTATCAGGAATATGATTCTATGCTTGTGTCATAGTATAATCATAACAAAAGGATCTTGCGGGTCTTTGGTGAGAAAAGACTTGATATGGATCACGATAGCTCATAATAACTTTGAGGAAAAAAGGATTAATGAAAACACAACGGATCTTCAACAAAATCTATGAATTCTCTAAAGAATATTAGTACTAAATGCAATTTTGCTAATGAAAAATATTTACCTTTTTCCAAAATTTAATTTAAACTCCAAGCATGTGAAAAGTTCTAGGCCACTTTGCATAGAAAGGAATTCCAGGTTAGCCTTCAATCGGGTCATAGAGTGACCTGTGAAATTTATTGATTTGTGATGGTTGTCGCGACAGTAGCAGGCGGATGGTGGCGGTTGGTCGTCGGCCTTAAAAGCTGGTTGGGTGGCCCTGGTGAGTCGGCAGTGTAGGTCAGTTGCAGGCGGTGGGCGGTGTTGATGGTGGAGGTGGCGTTGATGGGTGGCAGACGAGATCTTGATGGGTCACCAGTGTTGACGGAGGTTGAGTGGGTGGCCGGCGAGATCTGGAGTGGCGCTTGATGGTTGGCCAACAAGATCTGGAGTCGACAAGATCTAGTTTGCAGTCGACAGTGGTTAATTTTGTCGTTGACTAGGGTTTTGAGTGGCTCTGATGTTGACGGGCAAAGTTATCGAAGCTGGCGGCTAGGGTTTGTTTGATGGGTTCCTTTGATGAGGGTGATGCTGATTAGGGTTTCTTGGTTTTCTTCATTTTTTTTTTACTAAAAGCAGATAAAAGAATTGAAAGACGATTTTTTTTAATACTACGTTTTTTTTTAAAACTCCAAATGAAATACGAATCCTAAAATTACAAAAAAAAGAAAAAAGAAAAAAGAAAAAAATAAAGAAATAATGCAATCTAAAGCTTGGATTGTGGAAAAGTAGTTGGTGGTGGAGCAACAGTGGTCGCTTTCTGGACAGCAATCTTGGCAGCGGAATCGGCAATAATCTCATGGGGGAGATACGGAAATGGAATATGCCTTAACGTGATTACTGGCATAGGTTCCATTGTTGAAAGAAATCGTTAGCGATTAAGAATGTTCGCTCTGATACCATGTTGATGCAACATGATTATGAACAATCCTTTAGGTATCTGCACCTAAAGAAACTTAGAAATCTGCACCTAAAGAAACTTAGAAATCTGCACCGAGGGTTGGACTAGAATCCACGTTAATTCTAAGAAAATATTTTTTGTTCAACTCATCAATCAATGATGTGGAATACAAGTTAGGGGTCTATAAATAGACCACTGAAATACAAAAAAATAAAAAAAGACAAATAATCCTATCCAAACAAATCTTATCTAAATTAATCATATTTAAACAAATCTTATTTAAATCTAAAATGATAAACTTTAAACTTAAATCTATAATAATTAAACTTAAATCTACCATAACAGAATTCAAATATTCCCGGGATCAAATGCAAATAATCTATAGGGATATTCTTTTTGTTCGCCATCACACTGATTGCTTTTTACTACGTTGAGTCACAAAATTGCCACCAACAAATGTACAATATCCAAATGTAGACCATCTATTAAAATGATTGCCAGTCCAATCCCATTACTAAAGTCAACAATAGACACGAAATCAGAAGGCCGATATAACAGACCGCTATTAGGGGCTGTTTTCAAATATAGTATGGTACAACAAACAACATCATAATGAGATTGACGAGAACCATGCATATATTAGCTAATCACTTCAACACCGTAAATAATGTCGAGGCGAGTAATCGTGAGATAAATGAGTTCCCAACGAGGCAACGATAAAGGCCAGCATCAGGAAAAAGATAGCCAAAGTCGACATTAAGCTTAACGGTAGAATCATAGGAATATCAACCGAACGGGCACCAAGCAAACCGGTTTCAGATATAATATCAAAAACTTACTGCATTGAGAGAGAAATACTCTTAGATGAGCTGGTAACCTCAATTCCAAAAAAGTAATGAAGGACACCCAAGCCCTTGGTATGAAAGTGCTGGCCCAAATGTTGTTTTAGGACAACTATATCATTAGAATCATACCGGAAGGTACAATATTATCAAGATAGACAATCAACACAATAGTACCACCAAATGAATAATGAACAAAGACTGAATGATCAGAGATAGAATGTTGAAAATCATAAGTAAGAATAACTGAGCTGAAACAATCAAATCAGGTATGAAAAGATTGCTTCAGACTATATGGAGCCTTAAACAAACAGCTAACTAGGTGCTCCCTGTCAAGCACAACATGGCCATGAGGCTGAGCCTAGGGGCGAAGCCACCCTTAGTGTGGTGTGGTCAATTGACTATGTTGGAATTTTTTTATATTTTAATAGTATTTTGGTTTTTGATTGATCTGTAATTGACCCCAATCAAAAAACAAGACTACTAAATAATTTCTCCAAACAATGTAATTAAGTAATGATTAGTTCAAAAGTCATTATTCTACAAAATAAGTGAAAATGTTTAGTTTTAGTTTAGTGATTTACTAGTTTATAAGTTATTGAATAAGCCTTTAAAATTTATGATAAAAATTAGCTAAGGCTTAGTAGCATAAGTAACTTATTCTGTCTTTAGATAGAAATCTCAAGAGCAACACAGGATAATAAAATAACAAAATAATCTTCAATTTAAAATTTTATTCTCCAAACAAAAAAATTGTTGTACAAAAAAATTAAAGAAAACATGTCGAATTTTTTTAAACAACCAATATTCAGAATAAGCTAATAAATAAACATATATCTCAAACAAAAATGATTTATCTACATTTGATTTTTTTATGAATACGACAATAAATTAATAAATCATTATATTAAATTAGGGTCTAATTTTGTGAATGACTCCACCTACTAAAATTTCTGGAGTCGCCATTGGCTGAGCCATATATATTTCCTCTTGAAAATCACCATGAAAAAAGATATTCTTGATATCAAGTTGATATGAAGGCTAAGAGCAACTAAAATGACAATGGATAGAAGCATGTGAACATAATTAAGGTGAGCCACAAAAGAAAGATCTCCAAATAATCAACACTATATGTCTGAGTGTAGCGTTTGGCCACCAAGCGCGTTATAAGGCGCTTGATAGACTCATCAAGATATTTGATGGTAAACACCCAATGATAACCAATAGTCTATTTTTCTGAAGGAAGAGGGGTAAGCTCCTAAGTGTAGCTCTAATGATGGGCACTCATTTTCTTATCCATGGAGTGCTTCTATCTAGGCGAATACATAGCATGCTGGTGAGAAGTTGGAACAGTAACAATAGACAAGGCACTAGCGAAGGACAGAAGATTTGAAGAGACACGGTCATGGAAAATATGCTGAGCAATAGGCATCCATCATTCCCTCCCTTTCCGATACAATATGAGTATCTTTACCTCGATGTAATCCGATGGGTAAGTAATCAATCAGAGTGGAAGGTAACGAAATAGGAGCCTTCAACGTGGAAGATGTAGGTGGCGGGCCAAAAGAAACAATGTGCCTATCTCGAGATCATTTATACACCTGCAAAGGACAAGGAGAGGGCAGCTACACTGGAAGACTAAGGGGAAGCGGTAAAGTGGGAGACGCTGGCTTCTCCTCACGACGAGCATAACTTCTTGCCTGGTGAAGTAGAAAAAGTGGACTAAAAAAACTGACATTAGCACTAGAAAAGTAGCTTTGAGAGTCCAGATAATAACATTGATATTCTTTTTGAGTATGAGAGTAACTAAGAAAAACATATTTATAGGCCCAAGTAGAAAGCTTATCAAGTTTGAGATTGAGAATATAAACAAAGGCAACACACCTAAACACCTAGAAAAAAACAAATTTATGGGCCCAAGGGGAAAGGTTATTAGGATCGGGATCGAGAACATGAGCAAAGACAACACACCCACACACCCGAAGAGTGAGAGAGAAGGAAAAGGAAGCATGATTTAAAAGGAAACTTATGATTAAGAACAACATAAGGCATACGATTAATGAGAGATAAGAAAAGAGACGATCTGGGATGAAGGTTACTCTACCGATGAACTAGACGAGGTAACCCATTAGCTAAGACAATATGATATTTACAAGTCAAATTAGAAAACATAGATGACTTACCAAACATGTGAGAACTGGCAGAAGAATCTATGACCTATGAAGGAGATGAAATAGCAATACATACAATATTACGTGAGTTTGCTAAAATAGTAGAAGAAGAGGAAGGATAAGCTGTGCATAAAGTCTGAACTAACTTATTAAGCTTGGTGGTGAGTGCACCATGAGAACTAGATGGAGGAGAGCTACCATACTGCAGGATGCACACAGGGGAGTGCCATCAGTGACATGATGAGTATAGTTGGGCTTATCGTACTTCTTTCAATAGTATGGTTCTGTATGATTAGTGCCATTACGATGATCACTTCCAATCACTACGGCGATCCGACTGAGGACCACCACGGGATCCACCCCTAACAGCACGATCTCCGCGGGATCCACCCTGAATAGCACGACCTCCACGATCATCACGATTGCTGCCACGACTACCATCATTGGAAACTAAAGCCGAAGCCTTTGAAATAGGAAAAGGAGAACTTAGAACAGAAGACAACTGGCCTAGGGGTGAACGTAATAACCAAGAATATGCATTAGCAGCAGTGGATAAGGTCTCACTGGCAAGAATATGGTCTTTGAAGCCACGCAAGTCAGAGTCCAAATCAGAAAGCAGTGGTGCAACCATAAAATTCGCCCAATGACGTTTTTACTCAGTAGTAAAAGGGCGATGCTGCAACAATTGATCCATGAGACTCTTTAAACTCCTATAATACTCCACTTGCTGGACTGCTAGTGGTGAAAAGTTGCTTGTAAAGTTCATAAACCCGCGATAAATTACTTTGATTTGAGAAGGAGTTGGCAAAAGAGTCCCAAAACTTTTTCAAAGTGTCACAAAATTCCACAGTGGTAGCAATATGAGGCTCCAAACTGTGCCACAACCTACCCATAACAACTTAATCGACGCTTTCTCAATCTACAAATCTAGAATTGCATGAACAGGAGGAGCATCTATAATGAAACTCAAGCGCTTCTTATCCTTGAGAAATACTTCAAATGTGTGAGCCCAAGCCAAATAATTAAGACCATTGAGACGTTTAGAGGTAATAAATCTGGGCAACTCATCATCTTTCAAAACTACTGATTTATCCTCAGCCATAGCAACTCAATCCAAGTAGAACCAAATAATCCAAATGTATACCAGATAGGACCCAAACAGAACCTTAATACAGAAAATAGCTACTGCTGAGCACGCAGACCAAAATCAGCAAAGGAGGCCCAAAAAAACTATGGTGCTTGAATTGTCTAGAAGAACAAAAAAGGCTTACGGTGCCTGAACGAGAAGGACACAGGCACGAGGCGAACAAATCACCAAATCAGAAGAAGCCAGGAGCAATTGAAGACAGCCCAGAAGCTTGTGCTGAATACCGAAGAACCAAGATTGAAAGTAGGAACAAGTCTGAACCAGAAACAAATACCGCAGCTTCTGCCAACCAAAGTGAGTGCCAAAATCAATTGGTTATCCCAAATATCGAGCAATCAGTCTCAAACTGATCATCAAGCACTATTCCGGCACACACAGGACCAGATCAAAGGATTGAAACCAGGGAAGAAGACACCGAACAGCATACCCAAAAATTCTACCCGAAATTCCAAAACATAATTCAAAGATAGAGAACACATCAGATGGCTTCGAAAAATTCAAAAAAAAAAAAAACACCGTAATTATTGGGAAGAGAAGACGAGTAAGATAGTGTGTTTGTTGCACCTCGACGTCCGTACAAAATGCGGATGCCGTGTTGATATCATCGTACTGATGATGACATCAGCGGCTTGGGATCAACTTTCTACTTTTTTTGAATTGTATAAACTCTTCCTAGGTTGAATCGAGATAGCTCTGATATCAAGTTGAACTGTAAATAAGGATTATGGTTATATGATTGGAGAAGAAGAGGAGAGATGAGAAAAGGAGAAACGATAGGTTTAGCAGCCTCCTTTACCTTTATCTATTTATATTAAAATACTCCATAGCATAATGACAATAGTACCTTTAATACATAAAATAGCCACTAATAACTACTAGCAACATTCAACATAATTTTATGAATATGTGATTTCTATGATGAAGTAGGTTAAGAACGGTGATGTATTCTTATATGAAAAATGCATCGTCTTGCTCCTTTTTTAACCTGCACAGTGTGGTCTTTGGTACTCTTCTGTAATCACCTCACTCAGCCTTTGTACTCATTTGGGGCACATCTTGTGCAGTTGGATATGCTTGTCTGTCCACTATGGTTTTTTGATACATCTTGTTTTGACCATTCCCGCCCCATTTTGGTTTTGCTTGGCATACACCTAAAAGGCATGGGAGCTTCTAAAGACACTTTTTTGCTGAGTACACACACCTGTACAAATGTTTATGCACCGTGTATAAGTATTTCAATGCATGTGGTGGGTGTACTCAACCAAAGTGGTGTGCATTTAGCAACTCCTAAAAGCATTCTGGGAGGGGTAGATTGTGTACATACCAACTAACATTTAGTATAATTTGCCAAAAGTAGCTGCCCTCAAAGTCAAACCTACACTCTTACACTTGGCAGTGGGAATTCTAACCATTGCACCAGCAACGGCCTCTTGGTTGCATTGCATATTTGATATTAAATTATCTTTCTGATCTGACTTTACCATTAAGTAATAGGTCAGGGTTCAGAATGCACGTGGATGGTGACAGGGATTTTCTGGATCTTCACTTCTACTGTGTCCTGTCCCCCAATACATGCGAACTCTAGTTTTAGCATATTGTGAAGTCATTTTGTTTGTCTAGAGCTCCAGATTATTTGTGTTTTATTGTTGGATCATTTCTGGTTCTTGTAACGAATTGTGGCAAATTTTTCCTTGCCTAATAATTTTCTTAGTGAAGAACTTGTTTATGACTTTTTGTGTAGTCTTTGACATGTCTTGTGTATTCTCTCCAGTTCTTTACGGAAAAACCACTCCCTTGTGATCCTTCAAGCCTGCCAATGTATCCTCCCAGCAAAGAGTTTGATGCAAAAGTACGCGATGAAGAAGCTAGAAGGTGCATCTTGTCGTTTAATCCAAATTCTTGTTTTGCTTATTTCTTAGTTTTATTGTCATTGAATTAGGCTATGCAACTGTTTCATTACCAGTTATGCTTATTAACTGAGATGATATTGAAAGCTCATCGACTCACAAATAGGTCTATGTTACACGGACTTGGGCACGAGTGTTGGGTGCTGGTGTGTGTATCTAGGGATCAGACACATGAAACATCAAAATTAAATATACTTATACTCGGCTAACAAGTATCTAATAATTAGATATGGGTGCATGGATACGGTAAAAAATGAGTCGAGTAGCAAATTTACAAGGCAGTATTTAAGCTTCTTAAGGTATTTATTGGTTTATACATACTGATTTATCACATTAGGTATTTTTTTCTATCCTTAATTTGTTTCGTTGCACATGATAATTATAAGTATTGAATAACTTGATATATATTGTTGGGTCCATTTTTTAATAGTTTAAGCTTTTGGGACAATTGGTGACTTAACATGGCATTAGAGTTCTAGTTCTATGAGGTCTTGGGGTTCAAGTCTTATGATGTTTTTTCTTGTTATATTTGTTATTGTGCACTCTGTGTGTTGGTGCACCTGTTAATTTTTTTTGTTTCTCTACGTGCGAGACACGGTGACACGTGAGGGGGACTGTTGAATAGCTTGATATATATTGTTAGACTTATTTACTAGTAGCTTGAGCTTTTGGGACAATTGGTTACTTAACAATAAGTCATATATTTGATTTTGGTATATTGTTTTCACTATTTACTATTCTCTTATGATTGAGATCTTACCCGTTTTCAAAAAAAAAAATAGTTGCATGGGTATAGGTTGCACCCATACCCATGCCGTGTTGTGTTCACACGGGTACTCCGCCAAACATGGCAAGTCCATATAACATAGGTATAGGTAATGCATGAGTATCTAATGCAACAATCACCATAGATATGTGCATTATGTCAAAGTTAATAATGTCTCAATAATTCTTGTTGGCTGTTGGGTTTGAGCCTTTGAAAGTTTATGAGTCAAACATAAAATAGCCTTTTGCACTGACAAAATCTAGTCAAGCTGCTTGTTAGTAGCATTGCTGGATTTGGGTGATCTTTTTGGCTTCTCTGGTGAATAAAATCTTTGAAATTTGGCTTCCATTTTTCGGGGACATGCCAGTTTTCCTTCCTTTTTGTTTCCCCACAACTGGTGAGAGAAGTTTATGTATTGATAAAGTTAATGTCTGAATCTGTAGACAAGCGGCAGCAGGAAACAAGGGCCACAGATATGACCCAGAAAGAAGAGTAGCACGAGAGTCTCGAGCTGTTCCAGCACCTGATGCCAATGCTGAGTTACCCTTGTCAATGCAGGTATGTTTTTGCCATAATGTGATGCATTGTTCCTCCTATATCTGCAATGCCATCAGTAACCTCAGGGGACCCAGATATGCTCAACTCTCTGACCTACATGCTCGCCATGTTCATGCATACTTTGTTGTGTTGCTGCTACGAAGTGCTCTACTACAAAGCGCTGCACGTGTCTTAAATCCTTGATTCCCTGCTTCCTTGATCCCGTCTGCATGCATGCTTGCATACAGTTTCTTGGTGTGTCTGACGTTTTGTTGTCTTTTACACTGCAATATTATAAGCACGCATTTTTTCTTCAAATAACAGAAACGACAAGGTCATTGCAATTCCAAGAGCCGGAGTGAGAAGTTCAATCCTAATCAGGAAGAAGTTGCTTCTGGCTTTCCTATTGACCCGCCTAGGCCATCTCAAGCTGTAGAAGAAGCAGGCATTGATTCCCATGGACATGTTCACAAGAGAGCCTCCCATTCTGGGCCACTGGTTCATCGGGCTGCATGGTCAAAAGCTGGGAAAAACATCGATGAGGCTCCCAAGATTTCAACTGGAGCAGATTTGTCAACAATGTCCAGCTTGGTAGCAGCAAGGAGGAGTTTAGTGTCTGAAGATCGCAGAGACAAATCTGGTCCTCCTCAACAGGAAGTTCCAAAATTAATAGGCAGATTCCCAGGGTCTTTCAAGGAGGTTTCTGATTCCGTGATAAAGCAGGATCAAAAGATTCACACACAGAGTATAGTAGGTCCTCGTCAAAATGAAGATGGAAGAACCAGCAGTAAAGATCCAGTTCTTGTAAGTAGTAAATGCAGATGGTGACTCCACAACTGCACGCCAGTTTCCACACATCCTGAATTGTGAAGCTGTTATGTTTTTTGAAAATTTTTCCCAGTAATTCTCATTTTCTGAGGATATTTTTTGTTTGCTTTGTTTCTCCAGCTTGGTTATGGAGCAAAGGGCAACAAAATTCACTACTCTGGTCCACTTCTAGTTCCATCAGGCAAGATGGATCAGATGCTAAAGGACCATGACCGCCAAGTCCAGGAGGCAGTAAGACGAGCACGCCTTGACAAGGCAAAGGTGAGAAAAGTTCAGGTTGAAGAGAACCAATTATCAACCAATTCTGTATTTGTTTCTGGTCGTTGACCTGGGCTTAATTAATCCCAATTAGTATAAAGCAAGAGAGAATCACTAGACAAATTTCTATAGTGATCCTCCTGTGAAAATGAGTTTGCGGGGGAAGGGGGGTTGTATAGGTGTTGTTCCACGAAGGATAGCAGGTGGCCAAACATAACCTTATAGTTGTCTTGGAAAACTCGCTCTCTCTCTCTCTCTCTCTCTCGCTCTGTGAGCAATCTATCACCCATATGGTTTCTCTTACTGCAATTCCTGTATGATGATGGTTCATTCATGTAGAGCCTTATTAATTAGCCATAAGCTGTAGAGTTATCTCGGATGAACAGACCTTTGTTTTATGGGACATGACAATCCATATTAATTTCAACCCATTGAGATTTCAGAGTCTTGTCATGAATATTTGCTTCCAAATTGTCTTATTCTATCCCTTCTAACAGTGTCGACAAAAATACTTTTGAAAACAAAAGCCTACGATGCGGTGGTTAATAGTCTAATGGAGATAAAAAAAGATCTCTAATATCAATAAATTTTTAAAGGTGCAGCATGCATTTTTTAACAGATATCAATACACTTTGTACAAATATTAATATATTATTTACCTGTTAACCACCGCCCAGTGGGCAGTAATTAGCCTTTTTCCTTTCAAATTAACCATTTATAGTGTGGTCCAAATATGCTCTGAAAAGATAATAGAGGGATTGAAAGAATAATTCATGCCGCCTCCAAATCAGATGCCTTTTGTCATTCTGCATCTAAACCGAATATCTATCTTACAATTTAGCACTTCTGATTAGACATGTATCCCTTGCAATCAATGGTCCAGAATGATAAAGCAAAATGAACGGTTGAAATTGTTCTTCAACCCTATCCCACACTGAAGACTCAAAATTTTACACACTCTCTCTCTCTCTCTCTCTCTCTTTCTCTAATGAATATCATTGATTGTGATTGGAATATTTTTGTCAGCATGTCATTGCTTTTCATAGTTTCCTTTTTACTCACTTGTCTGAAGATCTTGAAATCAAATTATGTTGGAAAGATTTTCTAAGCACCGACGAACAATTCACTAATGTTTTACAATTTCCATCTTTGACAAGCAAATAGACAACACAGGATGGATTACATTTAATCCTAAAACAGGTTTTGCTTTGTTGCTGGGAGCTTTTCGCAAGCCCTCCACTCAAAATGCTTGACCTTTGGGGGATACTTTAAGATTTCCAGTGCTTTGGAGGGGGTGAAAAGAGGGAGTTTGCCTCCACCCAACCTGTGCACACGCCTAATCTGGATGATATGTAAACTCCGGCTCTAATCATGATCACAAAAGTTACTTCTCATGAAAATGACCTTTCAAATTTAATACATTGATAGTTGTTAAATCATGTTAATTGAGGCCAGTGTCCCTTTTCCCGTTGGTTCTTTGCGGGGTTCCATCCTTCCACAGCTTCTGGCTATTCGAGCATTTGTTCCTCCTGCCCCAGTAGATGAAATCCTCTTGCCTTTTTTCTTTATTAATGGCAGAACAAGGCATTGGTCTCGCCGGTACTCCGTGTGAGTAATGAAAACAAACTTGGGTGTCTGGTTTGTGGGCAGCTCTAAACTCATTTTCTTATGTTTGAAGAATGAGTCAGTACTCCTACTTGGGGATAAAAATGGTGGATAAGAAGCAATGATAAAAAAAACAGTGGATAAGAAGCCACCAAAAGAAAAAGAATGACAAGGCAGATGCATTAGCCAAGTTAGTAGCCACTCTAGCAGCCCCCCCTAGTGTCAACACAAGTCATTATACATGACTGGGTCCAATCACATAGGTAGGGAACAAAAAAAGATGGGCCTTGTGGAAAACGGATGCCGCCCTTTGGTCAAATCTTTTAAAAAAATGAAGTTATTCAAGTTCTTTTTTCCATAGAAGTCTCTCTCTGACAGCCGAACGAGTCATCTACTAAAAAGGACCCTCTGTGTAGTGCCCCTCCCTGAATTATTATTCGGTAATGTAATACTTATTGAATATAAAGAACCAAATGCATTTTGACCCGTCGTAGGGTCTCGATTATTTTGTGGCACTGGGTGTGATTGAACTATTTATGATTAGGGGAGCTAATAGGACTGAGGAGTGGAGGTAGCGGATCTGTTGTTGGGTAGGGGTTATTCGGAGCTCTTGATTCGGTATTCATGGCATGAAGAATTCAGATTCAACAAAAGAATAAAAGCCATAGCTGTGAGACTTAACAAACAAAGAAAACGGGATCCCATGATCGCTCCCGTTGTTTTATTGGTAGAAGAGTTCAGTGAAATGAATGAGCGAGAGGGCAAAGTTGCAAGCTTTCCATTTATGTGATGGACTCACACGCAATCAGGTTCTTTATCTACCTTCTATTTTAATGTTTAGAGCTGCCTGATTGTCCAATCGTGATAAACTTTTGGGCATTGGTTAATGTGCCTTGCTGCTTAGTAAAACGGTATGCGCTTGCTCTCTCGTAACTCCTATTTTAATCAAAAGATTAAAAGTTCTTACTGAAAATTCATTGGGGGAGCACTGAAATGAGAAAATTACAAATTGCCCACTTAGACGAGTAGGGAAGGGAAAGAGCTAACAGTTTGGGTCCTTATCTTGTCATAAGGAATGGAAAAGAGATGTCCAATCCCCCCTCCATTTGGAAAAGAAAAATGGGCTTCTAGTCTAATTATAGTGCCCTATTGGTCTTCCATTCTACCTCCTTATTCACTTGAAGACCCAAAATTTTGTGAACAATATAGAGTTGAATTTGTCGATTCTCGGATATAAAGATATTCAACGGACTATTCAAACTGGTATATCCAGTAACTATACGTGGTATTTCAAACATCTTTCTAGTTATACTGCAAATCTTTTAGAGCCATTGAGAGATTTCTAATCTAACCTATGCAAAATTAATAAATTTCTACTTTTTTAGCATTCGAGATATTTCTAATCTTTCTATCTAGAAGTTGAATTTGATTTATCTTTACTTTTTAGTTTTGCCCTATCAATCTCATTTCTTGGGCATGTGTTTTCAAAATGAACAACCTTGAAGAAGTGAAATAATCAGCAATCTTCAACATTTTGTTTCTCCTCGCAATTATTTTCTTCTCTAAATTTATATATAAAAAAAAAATATCAAAGACATTTGAAGATTTAAGAGTATAAGAAGTAGAAGGTTCAACAAGCATCCTAGCTTGTTGAGCGGTAACTCCTACTTGAGATATTTGAGTAACATTTTTTTCACTTAAGAAACTTGATTAATATTTTTCTTCCCTTTCTTCACATTGACTCATTGCTCACTAGAGTTCTTGTTGTTATTCTCTTATTTCTTCCTCTGTACTTGTTTAAATTTTTTTATTTTCTCTTACGCATTCAATTAATTCTTTAGAATGTGGCCAATTATATTATATTTAAAACACATTTGAGAAATTCAAAAAGTTTCAACTCAAATAACATAAGGTTTCTCATATTCTAAATTTATAGGAAATGATTTTGAAATATTTTTGTTAACTTGTATCTTGATATAAACCCAGGTAAAAATTAGCCTACTCTGAGTGTGTGTTGGTTCATCCACATACAAAAGTTTACCAATAAAACTTGCCAAATATACCATTATCTCCCCCGTCTACAATAATTGGGCACATATAAATTTATCTGTAGCGGCACATTTAAAAAATTACTTTTGAAAAAGGACATTCCTGCTTCTCATTTTTTAATTATCATATATATTTCTCCCTCACAATTGTATGGGCCATTATCAGAATGCCATCAATAACCTCTACATTCTTAAGATAAAGTATCCATTCTCAATAGATACAACATCATTAATAGTATCTTTTCATATTTTTTCTTCTCATGCTTTAGTATAATGGAATGAGACCATCTTCTCAATAAAATGACCAACTAAAGCATAGTCCCATTGAGAACAACCAACCTTGAAAATATCCAAGCTTAGTTGCAATTGATTTTATATTTTGATTTAGCAATTGATCATTTTTTCACAAACAGTAATGCTGAGGAGGAAGTCATGATCTCCTTACTCATATTTGCTCTATCCTTATTTGATTTTTTTTGGAACAAGAAAGTGCAATTCACTACTTGAGCTGCCTTAACATCCAAATTTTTTTTTTCATTCTTCTTAATGCCACTATTATATGTCAATAAATACTTCACAAGCATTAAGCCCTAAAAAGTGAATAGTTATCACTTGGTTAGAGGATAGCTTAGTAAAAGGAACAAAAGGTTTTTTTTTTTTTTTTCTCTCAAGAACTTTCCACCATTAATCCATAAGTAGAAGTTTTATTGACAATACTCTTTGTTTTTTTCAAAGTTGTCAATTCTTCACTTCATCTGCGCTCTAATTGAATTATTTCAAACATTAATTTTCTCTATTATTGTATTTACCTGTGAAAAATTAGAGTTTTCATAGGAGCAATTATTCACCCAATTTATAAGATTTTCAACATCAACTCCATCGGGCTTGTTGGAGCACTCAATTGCTATACTTATTTCAAAATCACGAGTGAAGTTTGGTTTAAGCCATGAAACAACGAAATCCCATTTTGGTAGAGATTTTGGAGAGTCTCAAAAACAAGTAGAGCGGCAGAGATTCGAAGAGTTATATCTCCCGCTTCCTCATCCACTTGCACATAAAAATCATTCAAAGAGATTCTTTTAGATAATTCTTTTTTTTAAAGTATTTTTTACCCATCTAAAGTCCCTCAGCAAAGATGCATAAATTAAGAAATTAGAGAAGGATGTGAACACACCAGAACCCCCAAAAACATAGGGCTTCAATCTGAAATTACCGAATCGGATCGATGAGAAATGAAAGGGAATTTTTGTACTCTAATGATCCCTAAAAGGAGAAAGCTCTCTCTCCACAGCAAGTCTCCATTGGGTTCAAATTCCTATAAATCTTTCCTATAACGATTTTTACGCATTTAGGATTTTGCAATTTGATATGGGTATAGAACACCTCATCTCTGTATCGCTTCGTCCTATTTCGTTGGCAACTAGAGTGATGCGAGATGTGGAGTTGGGCGAGACGGAACGAAATGGGGTGGGAATGAGGTCCTCCATCCCACCTCATCTCTGCCATCATCTCACCCTATTCCGCCTCTTGCCATTCCTATAAGTATTTGTCTCATATGTTGTAGCCCAATACCTTGGCCTCCAAGAAGACCCTCGATGGCAACTAGAGTGAGGCGAGATATGGAGTTGGGCGAGGCGGAGCGAAATGGGGTGGGAATGAGGTCCTCCATCCCACCTCATCTCTGCCATCATCTCACCATATTTTGCCTCTTGACATTCCTCTTAGTATTTGTCCCTTCTTTTGTAGCCCAATACCTTGGCCTCATCAAGAAGCAATTAGGACGGGCATCGAGTGGGGCTAGATGGGGTGGGGATGAGGTCCCCCATTCCTACCCTATTTGATTGGGATGAAATGAAGAAATATTTATTTTATGTAATCGAAATTGGGAGAAAACGAAACGAAAAAATAAATACAATTTTCATCCAATTTGTTATTAAAAAATAAATCCGTACAATGTGCGGGTGGGACTAGAAAAATCGGTATCCCTAATAACAGATCTTGACAACCCTGGTTTCTCGAGGAAATGTATGTCGATAACGGCGCATCCACTGAGCATTTGATCGAAAATCATACGAGTCATGAATTGGAACTTTAGGAATTAAAACTCAGCGCGAAAAATTGTTGGTTTCTGGTGAAACTGTTTGAATTGAGTGCTTGGGGAATTAGGGAAAACGTATGTTATATCTAGGTAGGGGTGTTAAAACGAACTCCGATGGAATCGGTAAATTGATTTGATTCGATTCGATCTAAATTTCAGATCGGAATTGAACAATTCTGTATTTGTTTGGTTCAATTTGTTTATTTAATACATACAGTTTGATTTTAATTCTTAAATTCTTAAAATTACTTAGAATAATTCAATTCTTAATTTAATTCAAAATTAAATCAAAATGAATTGTGAATGCTCTAATTTTACCTATTAAAAATCTTCTCGTGAGTAATATGTATGCTTTATGAGTAATGAAAAGTTAACAGTGATTATGACTTTTCATTCTAACCCTATGCAATATTTATGCCGATGGAATTGGATAGCATAAGCGAAATAACTAATACTAAGGACT